>JAWDJV010000158.1:0-33007 GCA_033119285.1 Teratosphaeriaceae sp. CCFEE 6253 | reverse complement strand
AGCAGCGTGTGGAGGTGTACAAGGGAGACGTGTCTACTGAACCCCGCCGCATGAACCACGCCAGTGCCCATGCTAGGGTTCCCCTTTCCTACGCTCGTTCGCACCGCGGTCATGCCTTCCCAGTGTTCATCAACCATGAGACTCCGTCTATCCTAGCCAAGCCGGGCTGAAGTCCGGCTGATTCCGAGGCTTCGAAACGGCCGCGCTCCTCCTTCCCGTCTTCTTGCGGCCTCCTTCCATGTACTCATCCACACGTACGCCTGCATCACTACATGCTTCGTCAGAGAAGCGCCACTACGGTCAAGACGTACCAAGGAATGCTCAAGACGTACCAAGGAATGCTCAAGGCCGTTCCAAGCCTCGCTTTGGTAGTGGGCCAAGTCAGGGTTTGTAGTCAGCCATTATTCAGCTGAGGCGGCATCGCTTGGCTGCAGAAGGAGCCTCGTCTCGCGTTGGCCTTGCATGTGTACATGTAGGCGAGAGGTCAGTCTTCGCTAATGCGATAGCCTGATGCTCTTCTGCTGTTCCATTCCGTAAGATCGGGCGATCTTTCGTGTGCGGAGTGAAAGTTGGACAGCCCACCACAGGATGTCTGCCACACCGGCAGAGACGCCGACGGATCTGGAGAAGCAGATCGCCTTCGCGACCGACGGAGCCGCGTCGCCGACCAAGAAGCAGCGCCCTGGACACCCACCGCGACATTTTGGCCATGAAGCCCAGGTGAGGATCCGACACTTCCTCCACCCCGACGGGAAGCGGATCCATGTCGCCCACTCGCCCGAGGAAGCCATCCACCTCCGATCCAAGCTAGCTCGCCTTCACCAGGAAGACGAGTTTGACGTGTACATCAGCGGCACGCCGCAGCATCTGGAAGCGATCCGCAAAGCGCAGCAGCACCATGAAGCGCGACGAGCCGAGTTGCACGCCGAGCACAAGGACATCTACGAGCGCTTCGCGGACGTGCACGCCGAGCTCGACAACCTCAGCAGCGAGCTGGAGCGAGTCACCACACATGGCGTAAGCTTGGAGGCGCACTTCGGTCGCTTCGGCTACGATGCTCACATCAAGTCTTACGATGAGGAGAGCCCGTCGCACAGCGGGACGAGCACACCCCGGGGCAGCGTCTCTGGCGGCAACCCCGCACATGAAAGCGACTATGGCTCGTCTCTGAAGCTGTGGAAGAAGCCCGTGGTGCGGCAGTACTTCCACAAAGGCATCCTATGGCGCGCATCGCGGTCTGAGGAAGTGCAGTCGTTCGAATTGTTCGTGGACCTGCTGTACGTTGGGATCCTGGCCATCAACGGCGATGCCCTCTCCGAAGACCCTACAGGCAAAGCTCTGATGTTCTTTATCATCACCTTCACGCTCAGCTGGAAGATCTGGAACGACATGAGCCAGATCATCTCATGGTTTGAGACCGACGATATCGTGCAGCGCGTCTCCATCATCTTTCTGCTCAGCTGTCTCTTCGGGCTCACGACGAACATCACGCAGGCGTTCGAAGAGCACGGCACCTACCCGACCTTGATCGGCTTCTACGTCGCTTCCAAGATGCTCAACGCTACCTACCTCGCCTTCATCGCCATCATCCTGCCGATGGTCCGTCCAGTCATGCTGACCCACGTCGTCATCTCCACCATCGGCTCCGCCTTCTGGATCGCTAGCATCCACGTCGAATACCCCAACCAGCTGATCCTCATCTGGCTCGCCCTGTTCGTCGACGTGATGGGCCCAATCTTCGTCGTCTTCCTCAAGCTCGGCGCGCAAGCCCTGGGCAAGAGCGTGCTCGAGCGCTTCGAAAAGCTGTACGAGTTCTGGCCCGCCATTAACATCGAGCACCGCACCGAGCGCCAGAACGCGTTCGTCGGCCTGGTCTTCGGCTACACCGTCGTCGCCATGCTCTACCAGTCCACCGTCAACGGCATCGACGGCTTCTTCGGCAAGGCCATCTTGGGCCTGATCCAGGCCTTCTGCTTCAACTGGATGTACTTTGACATCGACGGCGCCAACCTGCATTTCCACGCCATCCGTCGACACAAGGTCAGCTCCATCATATGGTCCATGATGCACCTGCCTTTCATCATGTCCTTTGTCCTCGGGGGCGGGGCGCTGGCCCGCTTGGTCGTGGCGACCGACACGCATGATCTGAACCTCGAGCACTTGACCGAGACGTACCAGCACCGCAGTGAGCACGAGATCCGGCAGGGGATCCGCTGGTTCTATTGCGCCGGGTTCGGCATCGCGCTGGCGTGTATGGGCGTGATATCACTGTCGCACGTGCACAAGGAAGTCGAAACGCTGCGACTGAAGAAGCGATACCGCATTGCGTGGCGGTTCTGCATCGCCATCATCTTGGTCTGTCTACCTCTTGCGGAAGGACTCAATTCGCTGGAGCTCGTAGGCACCGTCACCGCGCTGATAGTGACGGCGCTGAGCACGGAGCTCTGGGCGGTGAGCTGCTGTAAGCAGAAGTGGACCGGGCGGAGCAAGCCGGCGAAGTATACGGGGATGTGCGTATATCGAAGAGCGTCATTCACGTGGGTGTTGAGACATTTGCTGATACGGTTACAGGTGTGGCAAGAAGAAGATCCAGGCCATCATCCAGGATGGGCGTGAGGTGGACGTGGGCACTCTGGCAAGCGGCAATAGCAGCCAGGACGGCTTGATTATTGGGCCGTAGATCTGGAGTCTTTCTGGTGCGCCATCACATTCGTCATGTCAGCCCTTGCTCCTGCCATCTGGTTGGAGCGATTACTGCGCGTCTGGAGCAATTGCTGTGGACATGATTCTCTAGCTCGGGATCGGCAGCAGGCTTCCTGGGTGACATGTGCCCGAGAGCCGACATACCCCGGCCAAGGTACCACGGGCCATTGTGATCGGACTGGTGCGCGCCAGCAAGCGGCGGTGTTCACGCAAGACTATGCTCCCCCACGTATCCTTCGACGCACGAAGATCTCTGTCAGACATGACCTCGCCCACAATGGCACAGCGTTGTCACAGGGCCAAGGCAAGGCTCCCTTGACTTGGTGGCCTCACGTTCCACGGTCACCGGACTTCAAGATGCCGTCTGCGAGCCAGTGAAGAGTTCGATAGAGGTGCCAGTCAACACAGTATGACCTCGACTCCTAATATTTTTTGTGCAGGCGCCTGTCAATGCGACCAACACACTACTGCCCGCACCCAACTCAGATCTATTACCCGCACAATTCAGAGCTCAGCGAGTGGAACTTTGGGGAGATTAGATAACTCGTTGGCGTACCCGCAGAACATACAGGCTCAAGGCGATCGTAATGCCAATACATGGCTATGGGTCCGCTGCTGACAGTGGCAGCGCCCTTGCCTACGTTCTGGCGAACCGTCGCAACAGCTTTGCCGCTTCCACTCTGCAGAATCTACTCATGAGATGTGCCGAGAAGCTCAGGCAAGGAAGTCTGTTGAGACGCTTCCTCGTCCACTATGCCACTCCGATGATCTTCTCGGGACTAGTGCTATCGGAGTACGGGCTGGTGTGCGCAGCATACACCAGATTGAGGGACTTCATCAATGCTCGATTGAGGAGCCACGTCACAATCCGCTTCGGCCACCCCTTGGTGGATCTTGTCGTCGAGTATCTGGCGGAGAATGAGCTGAAGGATTCTCACTTCCTCAGTCTTTCAGAAGCCAGGCCGACGAAACGCCCGCAGGATAAGGGAAACACTGGCGCGCTTGAGGACGCCAATATTACTTGGGCCGACATGCCAAGCGAGGACGCAAAGCTGCATGGGGGTCCAAAGGACTCCTCTGTCTACTGGCCGGATGAGGATGAGGAAAGGCGGCGCCTGACATACGTAATGGACAATGGCAGCCACGACTTCACTTTCCAGGGCTACAGGATGAGACTGCACGCGGAAAACAAGAGAAATAAGGATCGGCACGGAGAGCTCTACTACACCGGTCTCAACATCACTATCTCGTGCTTCTCTCTCTTCGCCGGGGCCAGGCCCCTGAAGCAGTTCCTGGATCACGTCACGAAGGTGTACGCTGAGTATGGTGAAGGTATGACGGAGATCTTCCGACCTGAGAAGGTCCCAGTCGAGAGCTACACCAACGATCTGACTCGGTACCTGCGCTGGGACGCCGGTGTGCTGCGGCAGAGGCGCAAGCTGGCGGCCGTGACTCTCGACACGCATGTCAAAGAGCCTCTAGTGAGGGAGATCCAAGACTTCCTGGACCCGCGGACGGAGCGCTTCTATGCCGAGAACGCCATCCCGTTCCGGCGAGGGTACCTTCTCTACGGGCCGCCGGGCACGGGTAAGAGCACCTTCGCCGCCGCAGTCGCCGGCCAGTACGGCCTCAGCATCTTCACCATCAGCTTGTCGCACGCGGATATGTCGGACGAGAACCTGGAGACCCTCTTCGACCGGCTGCCGAAGCGATGCATCGTGCTCGTGGAGGACATTGACAGCGCTGGCATCAAGCGCGGGGACATGCGGGCGAAGCGGGACAGGAAGAAGCAGAAGGCGAGCGGACGGGCGAGAAAGTCCTCGGTCTGCGCTACCGCTAAAGACGGTTCGCAGGACGATACAAGCGAGAGTGACGACACCGACGTCGACTTACCAAAGCGTCATCCCAATGGCCAGATCTTGACACTCAGCGGCGTGCTCAATGTGCTCGACGGAGTGCGCGCGGCGGAAGGACACATCCTGATCGTGACGAGCAACAAGCCCGACCGGCTCGACAAGGCCCTCGTCCGCTCCGGCCGCATCGACCGGAAGATCCTGTTCGGCTACGTCTCGCGCGAGGTCGCCCGGAAGCTCTTCGAGCGCATTTTCATCCGCCGGTCGGTCGAGCAGCTGCTGGCTGGCGACGACCCCATCGACAAGGCCGCGGGGATGGCCGTCGCTTTTGCGGAGCAGATCCCGGAGCACTCCATCACCCCGGCGCAGATCCAGAGCCATTTGCTGGTCTACCGCCGTGATCCTGCGGCCGCGCTGGCTGCGACTTCGGCGTACGTGGCGGGCATCATGGCGGACAACAGACGGGGCACGAACGTCGCGGAGTTCGAGACGGACTTCCAAAAGGCGCCCGAGGCGGTGCGCGCGAAACGAGAAGGCACGCCTGACTCGTCTGCGGCCTCTGATCCTGCTTCCGATGTCGGTGAGGTTTGCAAGCTGCCTTCCTCGACAACGGAGGATATCAGCCCTGCGAGCTGGAGCTCAGAGGAGGTGGAGCGGGTAGAGGAGAGTCAGGAAGAACTCGAGCGTGGTATGCTCGGGTACGCCGATGAGTCTCGCCAGCACTCTACGCGGTGATGGCTTGCCGGCACTCTACGGCGGCCGGGAACCCGCGGGGACATGCCTCTGGACGCCGAGTAAAATGGCACAGACGATGAAATAGGCGCTGCCTGTCCCAGAACTTACATAGACTCCCTTGTGGTACTACACCTATCGATAGACTCGCCGGGTAGGCTGAGGTACTCGCACTCTCCAGAACACCAGCAGACCACAAGTCCGGCCAGTCGTCACGTCGCATTGGGCAAGCCGCTGGTCCCATTATATAGGTGCATGCTTGACCAACGTAGCCAATTGGCGGGATGATGTGAGATGGCGTTCTCTGCCCTCACGCTGCTCCCGTCCAGGTAGATGCTTGGACTGTGCAGGCGGCGCTGTAGCGGCGAATGGTGTGAAGGGCGTTAGACATTCGTCTTTGACAAGACCCATTGGCGGCTGCTCCGCATCCTGGGACTCTTCCTGGATCCGAGGCCTGGCGCGTGAGCGTCCACGATGCGCCATTGCACGGACAAGGCGGCTGGCGGTGCAACCAGCCGCCGGCCTTTGCCAAAGTATGCCACAGCGGCGATGATGGCTTCGCGGGTACGGCAGCGTCCAGGGCCTTGGTCAGGGTGCGACAGCGGGGGAGTCGCGTTGCTGCTTGCCTTCGACCCAGATGTTGCCGTGAAATACCCAGATCGATAGACGTGACCGGTGTGGATACCCACCTCATTGATGCGTGGAGGGTCCGACGAGCATCTGATTGATGAGAGCCCGACAGCTACATTGGGAGTGATGGCACTCGAGAAGGCCTTGACGAGGGCGTAGATGTATGGGCATGGTAACAAGGCGGCGCCAGAGCGCCGTCAGCAGTCCGCCCTGGTGCTCACGTCACTTCAACATCGTCACGTAGGCTCGGAGTAGGTTCCATGACATCGAAGTCTGGGTCCTGTGTCTTGGCCGCGGATTCCTGATCTCTGCTCCTTAGGGTTCGTCCACCTTACATACCCAAGCTCGCCTCGACCGCGAACCACGACGCAAGACCCGGATCCGGCACACGCTGGAAGAGGCAGTTGCTGTTCCCGGGCCTTGATGCGAAGTGGCGCTCTTCCCCGCCCAGTCAGCACGTATACGCACGGCGTGCGTCGGCCGCGTCGGAACGACCCTGGCAGCCCGACTAACCACTCGATCGGTCTGCCCCAGTAGGGGTAGTGGCGCCTGGCCCTTGACGAAGCCACGCCGGCACTCAAAATTTCGGGCCCTTGGGTCAGATTCCAGGCCCGGTGGTGGCTGCTTACTCTGCGTTTTCATAGCTGTCAGCCACACTTTGGGGGCGGCAGCTCTCTCGCGTAGCCACCCCCGGCCCGGGGGTGCTGACGCGGGGTGGGTGGCGGACTCAATGCTGATGATGATGATGATGATGATGATGATGAGCAGAACCGACCCGAGGACGGGAGGGGCGTCGATGGACTGGAGGAGACGTGACTGCAGACTGCCGGGGTCTCGCGGAGATGACGAGCCCGGCACATCAAGATCGGCGTGCTCCTGGCTGGCCAAGATGTGTCGGCGAGGCCGACAAATCGTCATATTCTCCGCACGGCGAACACGCGCGGTCGAGACGCGGCGAGTATGCAGCGCGGGTGCGGGTGGCTGCGGAAGGGGAGCGTAGGTCTTACTCAGGATGGGGGGTTTCCAGATGGATGATACGATGAGCCAAAGACATCCGTGATGGTGTCGTGACGCTATTGGGCTTGGCCTGCCACAGATGACTTGATGGAGACCTTCGACTTCGAAGGCAGTCTCCAGCAAGGCGATCACTTCAGCGGCTCGAGACTACCAGGGTGCATCCAAGGAATCATGGCCGCGTCGGACGTGTTTGGCCTCGGGCATCGGAGGACCTGGACCTTCTAGGCGGCTGCCGATGTTGGACATTGGAAGGGCGATCAGTCCGAGATCCTCCATAAGCCCTTGTCAGCCGGAGATCACTCGCGGAGTCCAGGGTACGACGTAGTGTACGGCTCACTGAGTGCCCGCCTCATGCAAGACTCCTGCCGACGATCGCGAACTCCCAATTCGGATGTGCATGCGTGCAGACGAGACAGGCCCACGGTGCTGATCATCGCCGGTGCGTCTATTGACTGCTGTTGCGAATTGGTGAGAGTGTGCTCGAGGATGCATCTCGGGAGTCGGAAGCCCGGACGCCAAACCCTCATCGCCCAGCACGTGAGGTCGAGACGTCGGACCCACTCCGGCTGATGTGTAAGCCGCCTAGACGATTACATGCTCTCCCCACATTTGTGCCACACCGGAAGCGGCGTGGCCACATGCGGCCTTTTGCACAAGAATGCGGTCGCGCGGCGGGCCCCGTGCATAACAACGACACACACCCTGACACTGCTGGATGCTGGTTGGCCGCCAGCGGATTCCCGGAAAGCATCCCACCAGATGCCATGTGGATCGCCGCGTGGGCATGCGCGCTCGATGCCGAGGCACTCGCGAATCTGCAAGCGCGTCTGGGTGATCGTCGGCACATGCGGTCGGACGGGCTTCCATCCTTCGGACGGGCTCCTGAATCCTGATCAGTAAATGACAGCGCCGGAGCGCCAGGCCGCGTCGGCGATATGCCCGCATGCGGTCGATCTGCATTGCCCCAAAGACGCGCTCCCGCGGCTCGTTCCGCGGACACAGCCGCTGGGCCCGTGTCTCGCAGAGTGGAAGGATGACTTGCTGGCTGACTACCACCGCCGATGACAAAGCCGCCCGTCGCTGCTCCGGACGTGGATCATTGCCAAGCCGGGGCAGGACGCCCGCCCGCGTCGGGAAGATGTTACGGCAGACGTTGACGTGTTGGCCGCGTGCGCGTACACCTCATGCGTCTCGTGCTCCGTGCTATGAAAAGCTTCCTGACTAAGACGGGGAGAGTGCAGGTGGTGGGTGTGGTGCCTCGTGGCGACACGCCCGCCGCCCGTCTCGTCCCTAGACCTCTTCCGTCGCCTCGCACCGCCGACTCGACGCAGGTCACGCTCCATCTGACATGCATGCGCGACCCGCCGTCCCGGCCGCCCATGGGTCAGGGTTGTGCCACTCCGCGCACAACCCTCCCTGATCTGGAGCCCCTGCACCCGCCGCGGCTTGAGCGCGCTTGGCGATGGAAGTCAGTGTGCGCCTAGCGCTGCGACCACAATTGGTGGCCAGACGGTCGGCAGCCGAGCAATGGATAACTCCGCCGTTTACGCGTGCTCATGAGCCCGGGCATATCCTCTCCTAGCCGCTGACTGGTGCAATAACAATGCTGTGAGATCTCGCTGCTCGATACCCGCTCTCGCGATCCATACGCCTGCAGCTCTGTCACCAACATCCACCGCTCGCGCTGCTGATGAGACCTCGGACTCGTCCTGACGCAATCATCAGCAATGAGCTCCGGCACGGTTGGGTGGCGAGAAGCCGGCCGTGCCTCGCAATCCACCCAGGCACCATCGATCCCTGCGCCAACCGCCATCAATCCCGCGTCCCACAGTGCCATCTTGGGCGATCACGGCCATGGCCGACGACAATGGAGCCTCGAGCGCAGGCCGCCCGCGTCTCCGTCGCTGATGACCGAGCTCCACGCCGAGCCGACCAACCTCCATCCATCATACGAACGCCACACCCCGACCCCAGGTGGCAACTACGGTCCGCCGCAGCTAGAGAGCGCATCACCTCGTTATTCCTCGCAGGGCGCTTGGCGAAGCTTACACCAAGAGGATCGACGTGCAACGTCGACGATGACTGCCGATGCCCCACTGACACTCCATATCCCACCGTCGCAAGGTACGTATAAGGTTGCCGAGCCCACCGCCCTCGGCTTCACCGCCTCCAACCCTCAATGCTGCTCCCGTCGTTCTGCTTGCTGACTGGCGACGGCATGGAAGACCTACCACGCATCTCGCCGGTATACATTGCGGTCAAACCTGAAGCCCAACTGTACCGCCACGGATATCAAACGCCATCGCAAACAGTACCCTCGCTACCGTCCTTTGCTTCGTTCGAAGAGCAGGCGAGTCGTCCCGACGAAGCAGAGGTCGATGGCCCGGAGATTGCTCCCATGGCGGCCCGACTGTCGTGCTACCTCTGCTCGAAGCTAGAGCCCATCGTCCGCGACGTCGCCATTGCTGCTGCGGAGCTCGACGAGAACGTCCAGTCCCATTGCAACAAGGCTGTCACTAGAGTATGCCTTTCTGACCGACATCCTGCAACACAACGCTGACGGCTTGACGTAGAGACTCGACCTGCCGGCGAGCGACAGCCCAGTCCGCACTGCTCAATGGATCTTGGACAGACTACGCTACGCCAAGCAAGACATGGTGGATGCTGCCCTGAGAGCTCAGCAACCAGCCTACTTCTTCCCGCACCCGCCGGCTCCCACAGGCTCGTTGTCACGGCCAGGGTCGCCGGGAAGCTCCGCCAAACGGCAGATGGGCTGGGGCAAGGACGACTATCCACTGTCGAAGCGGCAGCGCTCCGGCCATTCTCCAGACTTCAACACCGCCCAGGGGATCTATGACCGCCGAGCATCGATTGATTTCACGTCTCGCAGCGTGTATTCGCCGCAGCCGTCTGAGTCGGCCCCGCTCTCAGCATACCCGCGGACGGCATCACCGAGTCTGCTCGGCCGTCCCTTGCGCCCGTTGCCGTCGCCATCGTCGCTCGCGTACCCTCACTCGGCCGCTGCATCGCTGCCTCCACCGACGGTTCACCCTGGATCGCCTGCCCTGTCTTACCAGGCTTCGGCATCCATTCACACTACGTCCGCCAACTCTGTCACGTCAGCACACATCGCGGATTTACAGCACCAGGTGACGCTCAAATCCCTGTCCCTCCAGACGCTGCAGTCGGAGTACTCCAGCCTGCTCCAGAAGTTCCAGCGGGAGCGCGTGAAGAGCCAGACGATCGAGAAGAAGACCACCGTCTCGGAGCAGGAGGTCAACGACCTGACCGGCCGGAACGAGGAGCTGACGGAGTTGGTCAAAGGTCTAGAATCGCAGCTTGAAGACAGTGAGCGGAAGCGCGACGGCGAGCGCGCGGACGCGACCAAGGAGAAGGAGCAGTGGGGCCGCATGCTCGACATGAGCGGCCGTCTGCAGGCGAAGCTGGCCGTGGAGCGCCAGAGACTGGTCGAGGAGCGCGACCAGCTGAAACGACGCGCTGTGGGCGTGAGAATTGATCAGGAAGGATCGAGATCGGATTCGGCCGGCTCCACGACGAGCAATGCTCGGTCTCTTCCCGAAGGCGATGCACGGCGCGGGAGCCCTCATGCGGCAGTGCGTGGCAATACGCCGAGTCGCGTTGATGGCTTCAACAACGAGCTCGAAGTGCTCCGAGCTCGCGTCAACGTCCTAACCTCGACTCTGCAGCAGGTCCGACGGCAGAATCTGGAGCTTGGTGACAGGTCGCGCAGCACCGTGCAGACTAGCGGTGAGATGGCGCAGATCATCAACAGAGCCCTCGGAGCCGACGAGTCTGGCAGTCCCAAAAGGGGAATCGCTATCCCGGACCCAGGCACGCTAGCCGTACCCACCATCGCCAAGGCTAGCCCGCACCCGTCGGCGCCGCCTATCGTGGTCTCCACCACCTCCACCACCTCACCACCCAAGCTCGCGCCTCTGATCCAGCCGCCGTCCAGCTCCGCCCGCCCCGCCCTGCCGACGCCCACCTCTGCGACCGGGCCCAGCATCGCGGAGATGGCGCGCGCGGGCCGCGCCGTGTCCCCGGGGCCGGAGGAGCTGGGGATCCACATCCAGCCCTCGACCTCGTCGCCCGAGGAGCTCATCCACGCGCTGGGCCCGGTCCCGGCGCCGGCGCCCCTACCCGCGTTCCAGTTCCAGCCCGGCGGCGCGCCGTACGCACCTACGTATTCGCAGGCGAGGCGGCATAGCTACTCCCCGCCTGAAGTCCGGCAAGGGTACGCGCCCGCGTCGCCGTACCGTCACCTTCAGTCGCGGTCGCCGTATACGGACCCACCCCCCCGTGCGCGAATGGGGCGACCGCGCCCGTCCCCGCCATCGGATAATAGCTCGCCGGACTCCCTTCGCGGCCGGGAGTCGCCTCCGCACGGCGGCGCCACGCAGCAGCAGCAGCCCGCGGTCGAGAGTAGCGGCGCCGTGACATTCGAGCGGCGTCCTCATCAGCAGCAGGATCTCCGACTCGCTCCACCATCGAGCAGCCGGGTCATGCACATGGAGCCTCAGCGCAAGTTTCCCTTTCAGACGCCAGACACGCCCACGACGGGGTTGGCTGGGTTCCGGCAATGGGGCAATGAGCCGAGGCAGGGGAGTGCCGCCACGGCTATGCCGCCTCCCCCACGGCCACTGCTTGGCTCGCAGGCTGCGCCGCCGAGTCAGACGTCGGGCGTTTGATGGACAGGCTGAGACGGTGCCACTCTGCAGGCCGATACCTCGATACGCATGTTTTGATGGGACAGACGTGTCAGTCTCTTGCTACACTAGCGGCATTGTTCTACATACTTTTGGTGCATCTAGCGAGCTTGTCCGGATCCAGTCGATGGGCCACTGGTCCGTGTGTACAGCCGCTGTCTATACAATATCCACTTGGGGCATGAGCAGCTGGCTCGATGGCCCCGATGTAACTTCGCCAGGTATGCGGAAGGGAGAACAACAGCACTGCTACCGCAGCATGACTGCATGGCAAGCCATGCTACGAGCCGCGTTCTTGGCTGCTCTGACCCGACAAGTGATGCGTTGCCTGCAGGGTTATCACAGCGTCGTAGTCTGCCCAGCGTCGTAGTCTGCCTGGTGATGAGTCCATGCGCTTGCAGATCGTGGCACCCCAGATCAATCGTGGTTGCAAGATCGAAAGTCGAGATTCGTCCACATCTTGGAGGGAGTTCGTACCGACCCTGCTCGGTCTCTATGCTTCTGTTCCCACGGCTTGAACGAGGAGGACAAAGATCGTCGATCGACAGCATGTCGGTCAGCGCCGCTACTACTACCGCCCTGCGACATTCGCATCACGGCGAGCTCGGCATGATGACCGTGTTCGTCACATGCATGCATGCAAGCAGGAAGACGCATCTACAGTTCATGGCCCCTACTGTGGCGCAGGCCCAACGATCATCGACTCAGGCATGGTGAGAGCAAACCCGGTAAGCACACCCCGCCAAGTCTCGAAAAGCACGTCTTAGCTCTATCTTACCCAAGCATCGGGACGGTCAGACGAGCAAGCTCTATTTCAAGCCATCAGATCTGCCGGACTTACAAACACGTCAGCTTCACCCCGACCCTCGAGCATGGTATCCAGCTCCGTGCAGCTCAGCGGCAGGTGTGCCTGCGGGTCTGTGACGGGGGCCTTGGCTGTGTCGCCCGAGCACCTCGATTACTGCTCCTGCCTGAGCTGTCAACGGGTCACTGGCGCACCCTTGGGGCCACCTTGGCGGGAATCGTCACGTGCGCGGTGCTGTGGGAAGCGCAGCCCAAGCAGTTCGTGTAGTCCACGAGCTCGCCACGAGGACTTGCTGCGCAGTATGCGGCTCGACGGATGATGCCAGTCATGCCTCGAGGACATACGTCGCAGCTGGGAGGGTTGTCGGTGGCCAGGAGTGTGTACCGGCCGCAGGTGCGCGTATCTTGATAAGCAGGAGGTTGTTGTGATACGCGATACAGCCCAGCAGTCTGGTGAAGTGGGAGGAGTTGAACCCGGACTTCGGGCGTGTATTGCAGGCTTTCGAGGCAGGCGAAAGCTGAGTGGGCTATAGCAGCTTAGTATGTTCAGCGAACATACGTTGTCACTTGACTCCCTACTGCGATGTCCTCCACGGCCAAGGATGGAGTGTTGCCCGTTGCTATTAGATGTCGCTTGCGGGACTGTTGGAGATCGGCCTTGGCTAGATCTGTTCCGCATTAGCGGCGGCTGTTGCCGCGGCCGACCTCATCTCAGACCTGTCGAATCACAGGCGCCAACATCAACCTCATCACTTTCTCAAGTCGGCATCCCACTTTTCGCTGGACGTCACAGATCCCTACCAGGCACATGCAGTCGCCACGCCCTTCGACCTCGATCTGGTCCAGTCTGCCCCTGAAACCGCGCCAGGCCGAACAGCAACTCCAATCACGGGACACCTCTGCCAGAACCTCTCGTCTCCGAGGCCCACATCGTCGATGGGAATCAAGCAACTACGCCGCTATGCCGGCTACAAATCGCCCTCGCGGTCGAGGTGCGATGCTCATGATGGTCTTCTAATTTTCCGACGAGCTCCCATGGCGGCAACCGGGATCAACTGAGCCTGTACCCCGAGCCGCTGTCCCGTCTCTGCCGGCTGGCGACCGCGTATGTCACTCTGACAGGCGACTTCACCCAACCTTATCACACTTAAGATCCACGTGGCGCGACGGCGGTCCTCGGTCTGGCATTGATCCTGTTACACTTTGATGATGGGAGATTGAGAGCTTGCGGCTCTTGCTCCAATGGCAGATACATATGGCCTCAGGGAACCGCCCTGGCCCACCATGGCACCTGCATACTCGACATTGTTAGCCCTGGGAACTCCACTCCGACGAGCGGCTTGTCTCATGATCGGCGGGTCTGGCGGCGGGACGACACCTCCAGCCGAGGGCGCTCGACGCAGACGGTAAGGGCAGTATAAGTCCGTCTTCTTGACACGACTGCGAATGTGATGCCTCTACTGCTTCAGCATCTCGTGTCTGCCATTGTGCATTTCTTGGTCGTCACTTGACACCAGCCGGTCTTTACCAAACACATTCGTTACACCCACGCTCGCTATCCCCACTATCGACTGTCTCTTTTGTTCGCTATTGAACGTCGGCATCTCTCCATTTACAGATAATTCAACAGGATGCGCGGCATTTTGAGCATCGTTCTCCGAGCTGGCCTCTTTCTTGGATCTGCACTGGCTGCGCCAGTTACGAGGGTCCGGCCTGGTGATGCGGACGACATTATAATCACGAAGGAAGACACTGTCAATGCGACTCGGCCGGCGCCTGCCAATGTCACCGTGTCCAACTTGTCGACCCCGATCCACGAGCAGCTCGCCGTGGCGAACGGGCAACTACCGTTGGCGCTGGTGAACAATTTCGCTGGATCGATCAAGGCTTATGTCACGGGGCTGAACGACAAGGGGCAGCTGGTGATGTTGCAACCGAACGGTGCTTGTGAGTAGGCCTCATGATAATCATCTCAATGGCGATGCGAAATTGACAGCTGTGTAGGGTAGGTTTTGATGAAAGTGTGCGGCTCTTGGCGGGCGTCGTACCAGCACCCCACAACCTCTTATTCTATACCTGGCGAGGCTTGTCGCACAGTCGTTGCGCGTGTTAAAAGCCATATGATGGCTGCTGCAAGGGTTCCTGAGACGGCATGCTGATGGAGCTTTCACATAGGGTCTTCCCGACATGCGACCCGACCACGAGCTCACCCAAAGAAATCAAGGCAAATGTTGCGATCCCGTTGGGCGCGAAGGGTAGCACGACCCACGTCACCCTTCCAGGCTACATCTCTGCTTCCAGGGTGTGGTTCGCCGCTGGCGACCTCCACTTCTTCACCGTGTGCTCCGGTAATTCGAATACCCCGTCGCTCGTCGAGCCTTCCGCAGTGAATCCGTCGGATCCGAGCGCGGCGATATCATGGGGCTTTGTAGAGCTCACGTACGTCTCGAACGGCGGACTGTACGCGAACATCAGCTACGTGGACTTCGTCGGGCTGGTACTCGGCATGTCTTTAGTCTCCGGGGACGGGAGCACGCAGTCGGCGGAGGGGCTTCGACCGAACGCCGTTGCGACGCTCTGCTCCTTGTTGGCAGCACAGAGCGCCAAGGACGGGCAGCCGTGGGGCGACTTGTGCCAGGTCGACGCAAGCGGCAAGCCTCTCCGAGTCATCGCGCCCATTGACCACGTGGCCTCCAATCCGAAGGCCTTCGCCGACTACTTCACGAGCTACATCGATCAAGTGTGGACACAGTACTCTTCCAAGGCGCTCACAATCGACACACAGGCCGCGGCTGGCAAGGTGGCTTGCACGGTGAAGAACGGTCTGCTGACCTGCGCGGGGGACAACCGAGGTGAGTGGCCCGATCCTGCGCCTCAACTCGCAACAATCGCGTACTGATGCCTCACGTTGCAGAGTATGCAAAGCCATCACCCAGCGACATCTTCGGCTGCAACTCCGGCCCCTTCGCCATCGCAGCCAGCGACAATGGCGTCCACCGTGCCGTCGTCCCCAGACTCTGCGCCGCGTTCAACCGCGCGACGCTGATGATGCCGGGAGGGGACAGCACACCCGGGCTCGCCTCGAGCCATTACTACCAGGGCGCGCCGACCAACTGGTACTCGGCGTTTGTGCACCAGAACGAGGTGGACGGCAAGGGGTATGCCTTCTCGTACGACGATGTGAATCCGGATGGCGATGTCAATCAGAGTGGTGTGGTGGCGGATGCGAACCCGCAGGTCCTCACGGTGATCGTTGGCGGACCCAAGTAGGCTTGAAGCTTTGTGGCTAAGACATGGTATCGCATAGCAGCTTGTTTGTACAATACTGTATATCCGTGTAGTACAAAACGCTTACTTGGGGGAGTTCACGTCCACATCTCTGCCGCTTCCGACTTCAGGACTACGATTCAACCGTCTTTCCTCCACGATTTCGTACGCGCTCGTCAAAATCGTGAGCCTCAGACCTGAAAGATATCTGAGAGGAGACGAGGGCCATCTGCATGTAGCTATGCATCATTGCGGGCCGGGGTTAGGATCCGCCCTCGCCGACCCACCCACGTGGCGACCCGCTGCCGCCCGCCGAAGACAGTGACCTCTGCTCACATCAGTCCGTGGGACCAACAGTGTTCACGTCAGACACGACGACGCCACAGTCACACCTCATCCCCATGGCCGCCTGGAAACTCCGATCATGAACACAGTCCACGCCAGAAAGCAAAGCTTTCTCCGGCCATAGGAATTCCTGAGCCCACACTTCCAACGACAGCCATGGCGAAAACGGTCCTCATCACCGGCTGCAGCAGCGGGATCGGGCACGCCCTCGCCCTCGAGTTCCACGCGCAGGGCCACCGCGTCTTCGCCACCGCGCGCAAGACGCCCTCCATCGCGGACCTGGAAGCCCGGGGCATCGAAACGCTGGCCCTGGAAGTCACCGACGCGGCTAGCATCGCGGCCCTCCGCGACGCCCTCACCGCCCGCACAGGCGGCAGGCTGGACGTCCTGGTCAACAACGCGGGGCGCAATTACACCGTGCCGGCGCTGGACGTCGACCTGGCCGAGGTGCGCGCCGTCTTCGAGACGAACGTCTACGCCGTCATGGCCCTGTGCCAGGCCTTCGCGCCCCTGGTCATCGCCTCCAAGGGGACCATCGTGCAGATCGGGAGCCTGGCGGCCGTGATGCCGTATGTCTTCGGCGGCGTCTACAACGCCAGCAAAGGCGCCCTGCACAGCTACACCGATACGCTGCGCGTCGAGCTGGCGCCCTTCGGCGTGCGGGTCGTGAATGTGATCACGGGCGGCGTGGCGAGTAATCTGACGCGGGTGGAGCGGGATCTGCCGACGGACTCGATCTACTTGCCGGTGCTGGAGCAGTATAACCGGCGGCAGAAACACAGCAAGGAGGTCGGGGTGCCGTGCGAGGAGTACGCGAGGGTGGTCGTGGGGAAGCTGCTCAAGACGAAGAAGGTTACGCTGTGGGAGGGGTATGGCGCTTGGCTAGTGTGGTTCGCGAGCTCGTACCTGCCTCGCAGTGTCCTGGTGACTAGTGGTTGATCAATTTTCGAGAGAGTTATCACGCTGACCAGTGTTAGGAGCTCTACATGGCCCGGACGTTCCAGCTGTGGAGGCTGAAGGATAGTAACACGAAGAAATTGAAGTGATCGACAGCCAAAAGATCCGGCGAACTCATGCAATGCCTCAGTACGTAGAAACGCGTACACACGACTATACACGAACACAAGCCGTGTCCGCGATCCTTGCCGCGTCGCGCATCAAACCCCGCGTCAAATCGTACAGCCCGTCTCGTCTTCCTCGAATCGATCTGCAGCCGTGCCGCGACATGCTTCATCGTGTTGTGCTCCTGGCTCGGCCAAGCTACGGCGGTCGTCATGCTCAAGATGGCCGTCTGTGAGACTACCACTCAACGGCGCCCGAACCTGCTAGAGGGGGGGTCAGTATGGTACGGAGGTAGAAGCGTTTGTTGGTGGACTCACTTCTGCTTCTTCTCCGCCGGCTTCAGGATCTGAAATGAGCACAGCAAGCTCTCGTCCACGCTCATCATCGCGCCCGCGTTGTCGAACTCGCCGCAGTAGTTTGGTGCCGAGAAGAGAGTCACCAGCTGTCGCTTGGAGAAGAACTCGTACCCGTCCTCAACGACTTGGTGAGCACGACAGATCAAGTCCATGTCGTGCTTTTGCAGGAAGCGGGACACGACGTCTGGACCGAATGTGAATGAGACACCGCGGTCGTTTTCGCTCCAGCCCGTGATGTCCTTGTCGGGGTCGGACCAGAGAAGATCGCAGAGGAGACCGCAGTCGGGGATCTGATGGGAAGTCAGCACATCGCTCGCATGCACGGATGATCTGGATACGACTCACGTCCGTCGGCCTCATCACACGCCTGATCTGCTCCATGGAGTTGAGGTCCGGGCTCAAGCCGCCGTGCATGGTGAAGATCTTCTCATCGATGATGGCGGCGATCGGCAGGCAGTTGAAGCAGTCCGTGAACGTCTTCCACAGCTTGATGTTGTATCGCCTCTTGCACTCATCGTAGAAGCCGTAGATGCGGTTGATGGACGCGCACTCGTGATTGCCGCGGAGGACGAAGAAGTTCTCCGGGTACTTGATCTTGTATGCCAGCAACAAGCAGATCGTCTCGAGCGACTGCTTGCCTCGATCCACATAATCGCCGAGGAAGAGGTAGTTGGCTTCAGGCGGGAAGCCGCCGTACTCGAAGAGGCGGAGCAGGTCGTAGTACTGCCCGTGGATGTCACCGCAGATCTGGTCGGCGGGTCAGTATAGTCGGTGTCAAGAACGTCGAATACATCAACGCACCTTGATTGGTGCCTCCAGCTCCAGCAGGATAGGCTGGGAGATGAAGATCTCGCGTGACTTGGTGCATAGGTATCGGATCTCGGTCTCAAGTAGCTGCACCTGCTTGCCTGGTCTGCTGCCGCGTACTTCCAGAAGGCGGTCTATAATGGAGTCGAGATCGACATCACCCGAGTCCGCCATCGTTGGCGGTGGGCGTGCGTGGTGTGCTGGTCACTCAAGCAGTGCCAGTCCTCAATGGCGATTTGCGTGAGGTCCGATGAATCAGACTAAGCTGTACGATCATTGTCAGCTGGACGGCTTGCTTCGGGTCGCCATACTGAAGCTGCAGAGTCCTCGCGTCAGGCGGGGACCAGCACGTGGTCCACGGAGCCTCATGATGCGCCCGAGTGTCGAGGCTACACCGTGGCCACCCATCTCACCCAGTGCGACGTCTTCCGAGCCCGCTCGTGAGGAGTCTGTCGGCGCCCAAGCATGTTACGAAGAAGAGGGCGGGACCTACCGAACGTTTCCAGCGCCAAGCGCGTTGTCCTTCGCCGGTATGCTTATCCTCGGCCCGATCAAGTCGTAGAGCGGTGGCTCGGTAGCTGCTGTCCTCGATCCCTCTTGAGGTGTTGGGATCACGCGACGGCGGTTCTCCTTTGGGCGCGCGGGCGATGTGCCTGATGCTGCCTCTTCTCTCCGATGCACGAGGCACTCGCGTTGTGATCCTCGTCGTCTTGATGATGTGCCACCAGCCCCTGAGCGTGTGGGCGTTGTTGTTTTCACCGCTTAGGCAATGGTGGGGCTATCAAGTCAGCTCCTTTTGCGTCGGCCGGCGTGTCGTACTCGGCCAGCGGGCGGTGGTGAGCCTTACAGTATGCGTGTCGTTGGTGTGTTGCCTGAAGTTCGTCGTTCGAGTGGCAGCGGGGCGCCGGTGATCGCTGATGTGGTTGATGGCGAGTGTCGTGCCGTTCGACGAGGAGCAGTTTGTTTCCGCAGCCGCGACTTCTCTCGCGGGTGCTACCCGCCGTTTGGCTGGATCGGGCATAGCGGGAATGCTTCGGCAGCCGGCACTGTGCCTGCTTCAACATTCACCTTCACAATGCTTCACGGTGTTCATCGCAACTTGATACGTCTTGACATTGCAAGAGACTGGTAAATGGCGCGAGAGTCAGTCTATCACGCACCATGGCATCGTGACGTTCGTGCCATGCTCATGGAACCATCGAACAACTGGAGGCTCGTGCATCCTACATGTACCATGGCACAGCACTGCCACCATGAGCATGTTGATCGGAAGCAGCTCTCAGGCAAAGCAAGAGAGTCAAATCGTGCCCACCTATATGCCCACAAGCCCTCGGCCTAATTCAGACGTAACGCTCAAACAGCCCCCGCCACCCAAAGATCCCACCAGCGACGAGCAAACGCCTCGCTAAGCCTACTCCCAGCACGATCAAGCCAACCCAGAATCTAGCAACTGCAAGCAAGCAAGCCATCTACAAGCACGCTCCCCCAAAGCCGACCTCATGCCGAGCGCCCGACCAAGCAGACGATCGAAGCCGTTGAGAGATGTCATCCACCGCGCCATGCTTTCGTCAAACCCCCTCGCGCCAGAATCCAGATTGGAGAGGGAAGCCCCAGAAACGCCATCGCTCATGCAAGTCACGCCGCCAAATCAGACTCTCAGACCCGCTCATCAACGCATCACTGGTCTCGATGAGATCAACCCAGTGTCCGGCCCCCGACACTGACCCCCCGACCCCCCTTCTCCGGCCTCGGCGTACTCGCCCGCGACGAAGGGCTAAAACTCCGCTCCCGCGCACTCACACCGCGCTCCCGCTCCGCCGCCGCCGCCGCCGCAGCCAGCCGGTCCTCATTCAGCGCCGCCAGCCAATGCGGTCCGAGCTCGGACTTCAGCGCCTCGATCTTCTGGCGGTAGAGGTCGCTGTTGGTCTCCACCGCCTCGGGGGATTTGAGTGGGGAGTCATCGTCGTCGTCGTCCGAAGGGTCGCGGATGCGGAGGCCACCCGGGGTGGGCGAGGTGAAGGCCGTGTCGAGCGTGGGCCGCCGGAGCGGCAGGGCTGCGGAGTCAGTGGGCGGGATCTGCGTCGTGGGTGCGGTATGGTACGGCGTCGGCTGCGGGGTGATGGGCTCGTCGGCCTCCGCGGGCGACTGGGGCGGGATCTCGGCGGTGTGGAGGAGGGACGGCGCGAGCGGCGACGTGGATAGGGCTTCCTGCTGCGAGAGCTCGACGATGCGCCTCCGCGGCCCCTTGCGTCGGCGGCGCATACTCTGCGGGCCCATGTCGCTCGTCGTGCGCCGGTGAGTCGGCATCTGATCGGACAAACGTCGATGATCGAACGGCAGTGGGTCCGCTTGCTCCTCAGCTCCAACCTCGGCTCCGGCATCTTGCTCATCTTCCGCGGGCGCTTCTACAACCGGAACAGGTGTCGGCTCAGGCGCTTTGTCCCGCAGCTGCTTCTTCTCGTGGTACGTTGGCCCCGTGGTGTCAATAGTCAGCTTAGCGTGATGGCCGGGCGTATCCTGAAACGCATTGAAGATGACCGTCCGGTAAGTCCCGTGCGTCCTCGTGAAGGGATTCTTCTGGACATACACATCCACCAGCTCGAGAGCAGTGGTTAGCCGACGCAGCTCCGTCGGGTCATACAGTCTGTTGTCCCGCAGATCGACCCTCTCCAGCGTCGGGATCTTCTCGATGCCTACAAGCGACAGCAGGCGGTTGGACCGCAGATTCAGCGTCGTGATGGCTGGGAGAGGATATCTCGTAAGACTCTTCAGGCTGTCGATCATGCAGTTGCTCATGTTGAGCGCGCGCAGATGCGTCAGGCTGGCCAGCGCATCCGGGATCTCGGAGAACAGGTTGCCGGACAGATCCAGCGACTGCAGCGTCGCCGCCACCGGCTTCAGGCTCTCGACCGTCAACGACGTCAGCCCGTTCTCCGCAATGCTGAGATGGCGAAGCATGCGCCACTTCGCCGACGGCAGGACGTTCCCGGCCAGCAGGTCCGATGTGCTGTGCCGCGGCGTCATGTCGTGCTGGTCTGATCCGGAACTGCCGGACGACCGGCGGTAGATCTGCGCAGTGCTACGCCGTGTCTTGTGCAGCGAGCCATGCCTTGAGCTCGGTGGCCGGACCGGCGAGTTGCTCCGCTGTCGGGCAGGGCCTGCGGGCGTGCGTGTCCCGTCTGAAGACCCGGCTCGGATCAGGGCGCCACCTAGTGAGCTCCGCCTCTGCTCGGCGAGCGGCGAGTTCGGCGTGGTCAGTGATCGCGCCAGCTCCGGCTGCCGGTACTTGGGACTGTTGCTTGGCCATGGGGCGCCGGGCGTGGAAGGTGTGGTGGGGACTTGCTGGGTCTTCGACGAGCGCTTCCGCCGCCGCTCCATGTCGTCGAGCACAATATACTGGAGAAGATCGATCGGATCGTCCAAGTACGCGCGCTTGATGGTCAAGCTGCGTAGCTGCTCCGATAGCCTGTCCCAGCCATGGAAATGCCTGAAGTCTAGATCGCAGATCTCCAACGCACTCAGATTCTTGAACACGAACAGCGGCACCGCCGTGTCGAAGGGGAACTCCTCGAACCCGGAGATCAGGCGCGCGCGGCGGTCGGGCGCTAGCTTCAGGGCGGGGATCTTGGTGAAGCAGGAGTACAGGTACTTGATGTCATCGCGATGTTGGGCCATGCGCTTCTCCTCCTTGGCGGCACCGTTTGACAGCGAGAAGGTGGACCAGAGTGACGAGACGCTGGACACCACACTTCGCACGCTAGAGACGGACCTCAACGAATCGGTGTCCGTCTGCTTGCCTTTCGACTTCGGGGCGTGGCCGAGGAAGGAGACATAGTTGGAGGGGGCGGCGTCGCTCTGGAGGTTCTCCAGCCTTACCGTCATTGGCCCGACGTCCACTCCCAGATCTTCGAACTTGCTGAGGAGGTAGAAGAGGTGGTGCGGTGTCAGGGTCAGCTTCGCGGGCTTGATGCTCTGGGAGGAGAAGCCCAGGTAGGGTCGAGACAGTGCTTGTGCCAGTGAGATTGTGGTAGTCGGTCCGCTCGCCGCTCCAGCCGTAGTTGGCTGGCTGCCATGTTTGGTGCGCTGCAGCTGAAGCGCATTCGCCAAGGCTCGCTCATGGGTGTGGACGAAGTATGAGAGATTCTGCTCGCCGACGGCATCAGCCCGTGCCTTATCGCTGGTCCACTCATACCGAGTCCAACTTCCAGCCGCCTACCTTTATGAAGACCTGTCCATCCTCCGAGTCCATCGTAGACCATATGCCTTGTATCTATGCATGAGCGCAGCCGATGCTCGCAAGCAACGCTCCAGGACCGGGGGCGTAGGGTGGACGATGGCTATGCGCGGCGTCGTTGAGACAGGTGGGCTCGTGACGCGGGACGCGGCGCGGTGTGACTGTTCGGATAAGGAAGGCGACCAACACGTCGACCAGCCCAATGCAGATGCGCTCACACACGCTGCCCCAAACGCCTACGCAGAAATGTAAAGTCAGTCAATCGTCAGAATCATGACATCTCGCGTCGAAGCATGCTGGACGTAGATGATAAGGCCCTGGACCCTGCGGGTCTCACGACCCTCTCACACACGCTGCTCGCCCCGGACGCGGAGGCATCGAGATGTCTTACCAAGCCTCGAGCGCGTGGTCACACTCCCTCGCCTTCACACGTCAGCCCACCCTCCAACTTCTTTCGGTTGCGGCGACACACACACACGCCTCCCTTCGGAATTGGAAGGAGTACGTCCAGAGGCAGGCCGGGCAGCCCTCGAGCTGATAATAATCGACCGCCCGTCAGAATTTCCTGCGGGCTTGCGAGCCAATAATGGCACGCGCTGCACGTCAACGTTAGCTGCAGCCGCGCGAGGCGAGAGCTTTCGTGTGAGTGGAGGTCGAGCTCGAGGACGGGGCGGTCGTGTCACCGGCACTCCGCGCTGCTGGGTCGGCGTGATGTGCTCGGACGGAGCGGTGTGCACGCGCGACGCGGTGGGGTGTGGCAGCGAGAGTGCGATGGCCGATGGAGAGGTGGTTGTTGACAGACTCGACGAGCCCGGACTATTGGCGTAGTGGGGGTTCTCGGTGGAGATGGAGCCTAGCGCCCGCACTGGGGACACGCCATCGCCGTTCGCAATTTCCATCGCGCTCCGCTTCGACATGACAAACTCGCCATCTCCGCTGCTCGCCAATCAGATGCGCACACCTCCGACCTCACGAGGTTGGCGGGGGCGATACCGCCAAGCGCAGTCCGCTCAGTCCTCCCGCCGCGCACGCGCATCACGCCCCATGCATATATACGCTCGAGAACGTTGCACGACGTGCTTGCGCGGCGGCGCCTACCACTACTGCCCTCTCATGGCAGAGCCTGTCGCCGCCGGGTGGGCGGTGGAGCTGCGCAATCTCGCGTGCCAAGCGGCCTGCCATCACGGTCTCACGGCGTGGATTGCGACTGATGGGAGCTGCTGGCGCTTGCTCATGCACCACCCCACGCCGTCGCGAAAGCTTACCGGACAGCTATCATCATGCCCGTGCTCACACCTCACTCCTACAGTACGTCCCATGGCGACAGCTGTGTGCGGCGAGGAGCACGGCGTGTCCTCCGCCATATTACTTCCCCAGATCGCCACCTTTCTGCTGTGGAACATGATGTGCATGCGCTTATACTGGTGTGATGCGCCACTACTACTGGGGTCGCACGGTCTGCCTACAGCGAGTACTGCCGTCTGGAACGAAGCACGTCGATCGCCGCCTTCATCACATGCTTCGGACGAGCTGTGCTAGACTGCTCTTGGCAAGCCAGTCAAGCTAACAACGCGCTGCAGCTTCCTGAGATGTACACGACCGCTGGCACCACCGAGTCTGCGAAAGCCGATCACACCTAAGCTACTAGTGTCGAGAGGCATGGACAGCTCGTGCTTGGTGCGGCTACCGCGACCATGCATGTTGTGGTGTAGAACTCTGCAGCTTTACACTCGGCTGGCGGCAGTATGCATGCCGGCGCATTAGCATATTCCGTTGTGAGCTTCGGTGCGCACCGAAAGACGCTTTTGCAATGGCTACCAGTGGAAGTCGACAGTGGTCAGTAATTCCAACTCCTCTATGGGCGTGGTGACATGGATGCATCGCTTGCCTAGCACGTGGCTCCGCGACGGATCGCCTCGACAACCCCTTCGCCTCACGAGTATGCTGCCTGTGGGGATGTTCACGACAGCAGCTTCACGCCGGTCGCAGCCGCTCCCCATCACGGCACACGCACAGCGACTGCCCCAGAGCCTGAGTGTTCGAGCCCGATCAAAGCTGGGCACGCGTCTCCTGACCGACAGATGGCTCGAACGTGAAGTCGTAGTTCCGCCACAGCTGCTCGAGCTCGTCCGCACCCAGGAAGTTGGCGCGGACCTCGACCTGCTGCCCGCCGTGGTGCATGAAGAAGTTGGCGTGCTCGAGTGGAAGGAAGAGTCGCTGGGTGTGGTTTGGGTACCAGGGTGCCTGGCAATGATCAGCCCAACATCCTGCATCGATCCATTGGCAGCCACTGCTCATACCTGATACCCAATGGCGACCATTAGACGGTCTTCCGTGGTGTTATTCGGCATCCCGGCATGCCACGTCCTGCCGCAGCCGATCAGTCCGCACCCATCTCGGACCCACCCTCGACGGACCTACCTCAAGTCTCGGATAACCACGTCCCCCCTACGACACTCAGCCAAGACCGGCGGCCGCACCTTCCGCCGCTGCTCCACGAGCTCCCCCTTCACATCGCACGTCGGATCCCGCCCCGGCACCTGTCCCCGGAAGCGCTTCGTCTGCGGCGTACACACGACCTGGTCCGCGCTCGTGGTCTGCGCGTGTGAACCTAGCCAGAACTCGGTCGCGCCGTTGGCCGAGGTGAAGTCCGACAGCACGATGTTGGCGATGAAGTAGAAGGGGCACGTGGGGTGGAGGAACGGGATGTCCTTGTGCACCGGCTGCCGCAGCCCGCCGGTGCCGGCCAGGGCGTTGTTGGCGGTCATGAAGTTCGTGATGGGCGTGCTGCCTAGGTAGCTGCGAGAGCGGTCAGTAAAGTCGGGCTTGGGCAAGACTGTGAGGGGATCTTACGCGTTAGCAATCTGGCAAACGAAGGGGTTGAAGAAGACGTCGTCGAACAGGCAGTCCGCGCGATGCACGGGCGGGTTCTGCAGGATGTTCGACTTGACCTGTCCGACCAGATCGCCCACCGTCAGCGGATGAACCGCACGTACGCACGAAGGAGCGTGGAGCGCATACGCCTTGGTTGTACTGATCCGCCCGCTGCGAGCTCTGCAGGATACTCCGCGTCTCCGCGCTCATGACCTGCCGTAGGTGATCGACATGCCCGACGTCGACGACTTGCTTGAGCACGAGCAGGCCATCTTGATGTAGCGCTTCCAATGCCGACTGCAGGGTCGTTGCGTCGAATGCGTATCGATGCCGCTCGTTGGGGCTGGCGCTGATGGATCGTGGAGCATCGGCCATTGGTTCCTGGCGTGCAAGGGCGATCGAAGTGAGTTCGGACACAGCGCTACGTCGATATCGGTTCACGCCGTGCGCTCTTCGTACAAGGATAGCATGCACGCTGCTCGTCTACGTAGAGTAGTGACATCGACATCTATCATCTCGGCCAACATGCATGCATGTATCGATAGGCGAAGTCGAGACATCCGATTGCAGCGGCCGGCTCTCGGATCCATGCCCTGCGTCGCCGGGCGCTCCCATCATGCTAGCGCACGGCCCGCCGTTGTCGCTGAGCTTCATGGAAGCTTGATGATCCAGTCCGACGTCCAGCGGGCATGCCTGTGTTCTCGGTTCGGTCGATCATGTGAGATGTCCCGGTATTCGTTTTGATCCTCCGGTAGCATGGTTGCTATGCTTTACACGGATCAGTCCGCGACCGCTTGGTCACCACAGCGTAGCCAGTGAGGCACATCTCTTCCTCCCGGATCTGCTGGAAGAGCAGTCGTCCCATCGCGTTCTTGACCACTCAACCCGGACTCCGCCGGCACTGCCATTCCAGGCCTGCGTCTACGGACGAATTGAATGCAGCCGGACTGCAAGACCAGCAGGCACACGTGGCGGAGACCCAACCCGCAGAGACCGAATCCAGCCTGACTTTTGATCCTTGGGCCTACCTACCATCTGCAGGCTCCTAGAGCAAGTGGCTCAACGGCTGGTGGCAGTGGTCGACACAGGCCGGACCAAGGCGGCAAGGATAGAAGGGTTCATCATTTTCATTTCACGGAAGTGGGATAGACGCCTACCAGCGCCTTCGCTCGTTCGGCCACCCTCACTCATTGGCGCTGTGCTCGCCCCAAAAAGTGCCCCGTCGTCACGCCGAACCTCCCTACCTGGGAACCCGCCAGAGCGTCCCAGATCACCGGATGACGCCCCACTCCCCCACAATCCCACCCCGCTTCCCACCCCCGGCCGTCCCGCCTCCAAAACTGATCCCCCCGCCCCCCAACCCACCCCCCCTTCCACCTCCTCCACCACCCCCCCTACCAGCCTGCGCCCCCTTCCCAAACACATCCCAGAACCTTAACGTCTCGTCCCCGGCCCCCGTGACAATCACCTCCCCCCCCGGATGCATCGCCAGGTACAGCACGCGGTACGTGTGCCCCGTCAGCGTGACCACGGGCCGCATGGACGGGTACCGCCAGACGTGGATCGCGTGCTGGCTGTACCCGTGCGTGGAGACCAGCTCGGAGGTGAGGGAGGAGAAGAGCAGGTTGCACACCTGGCTGCCTGTGTCGTGGGAGGAGAGGAGGTGCGGGTTCGCGGGGCCGGAGTCCGTGTGCGCGAGGGTGGGGTGGAAGGGCGTGGACGGTGTGTCGAGTAAGGGCGACACGGCCGTTGAGGACAGGCCCAGGCCGAGCGAGGCCGGCGTGTCCGCCGCGGGGAACCCGCTCATCGTCGCGCTGCCCAGCCCACCGCCACCTCCACCGGCTGTCCGCGCCTGTGCGACCGTGTTCCAGAACTTGATACACCGGTCCGCCGTCCCGCCCCCACTCGCCAGCAGGCCCCGCTGATGCGGACTCCACGCGATCGCTTTCACAGCCGCCTTGTGCCCGCCCTCCTGCTCGCCCCAGCGGTGCAGCCAGCGCTCCTCCATGCGCTCCCAGACGAAGATCTTGTTGTCGTTCCCGCCACTCGCCAGCTGCTCCGTATCCGGGTTCCATTTGAGACCGCAGACCTCCTGCCGGTGGCCCGTCAGACGGCGCAGGTACGGCGCGGGCAGGCGGACGTCGCGGTGTAAGATCGTCCGGTCGCGGGAGCCGGTGGAGAGGATGTGCGCGTTCCACGCGAGGCTGCTGAGGCGCGCCGAGTGGCCCGTCATGGTGCGCAGGCGCCGCTCGGCGACCGTGTCGTAGATGAGGAGGAGGCCCTTGTTCGTGCCGATGGCCAGGTGCGAGCCCCGCTGGATCCAGCTCACGCTCGTCACCGTGTCGCCCTCGAGCTGGCAGAGCTGCTTCACGGTGCCCGTCTCGCGCGACCAGAGGTAGACGGAGGCGCCCAGGCCGACGGCCAGGATGTCGTTGGCGCCCCAGTCGACGAGGTTGAGGTAGAAGTCGTCCTGCAGTTCCGGGGCGTCGAGGACTTTGTAGGGTACTTTGGAGACGGCGCGCGGGGTCTTGCGGGGAGAGAGGAGCATGGTCTGCGAGGCGTGCTTGACGGGAGAGAGGCTGTAGAGGTCGCTGCGCGCGTTGAGGTTCGGGCCGCGGTCGGAGCGGGAGGTGGAGCGCGGGGTCAGGGACGGGGTCGGGTGGGCGGCGTAGGAGAAGAGGTTCTTGTGCGGGGTGGACGGGGTGAGGTGCGGGCCCTTGAGCACGGAGCCGGCGACGGGTGGGGTGGTGGCGCGTGTGCCGGGGCCCTCGTGGTCTTGGGGGAGCGTCTGCGGGACCTCGCGGTCGAACATCTCGGAGCGGAGGAGGTTGGAGTACGTCCGGTTCGCCTCCTTCTTTTGAAAGTGCAGCTCGCTCGGCGCCCGCTTGTGCGATCGTGAGGGTGTCGCGGGAGAGCCATCATCGTGAAGCAGGCTGTAGCTGGCCTGCAAGTCCTGCCCGGCGCGATTCGGGATGAAGCGGTCTGAGGCATTCTGCACCTTTTGCCTCTTCCGACTCGGACTGCCGCTGGGTGTCGAGCTCCGCGGCTGCCCGGCCTCTTCCACGTGCTGCAGCGCCTTGTTAAGGGCTGTGGCGCTCACCGGCTCGCTCCCGCTCCGGTCCACCCGCTCCGCCCGCCTGCCACTGTGTGAGCGCTTGCCGATGACGGTCGGCGGCGTCTTGCTCCGCGGTGGCGATATAAATGTGGGTGGTGTCTGTCGTTCCTCCTGCATCCGATCGTCTGTGGTCGCATCGGCAATGGGGGGCGGTGCATCGTTGGGTGAGCCCATGCCTGTGGTGTGCGTGAAATGAATGTCTGGCCGCCGTGACCGCGCAATGCTCCCACGACCTCACCGTCGCCGTCGCACCAGCTCCAATTACTCGTGCTCGGCCTTGCGTGTGCCTGTGGATGCGGTGTTGCTGCCGTTGCTATGCGCCTCGCCGCCCCCTTGTGTTGAGCGTCACCTTGCGCCGGCCGCCTTCTCCCCCCAGCCTGCCAAGCTCGTGCAATGCCGCCCGTCACTCCGGCGCACCCCCTAATGACTGCGGCAGCGAGTGTGGTGATGGTGATATGGCGATGTTGAAGATGGCGGAGTGGATGTCGCTATCGATTGTCACGGGATGTTGTTGTCGGCCCTGACGTTCACTTCGTCGCTTCCGGGGATGGCTGGACCCTGGGCGTCTGTGCGGCCGAACCTTGCGGAGACGACACTCGACACCTTCACTCGCAACCTCCAAGACGATGAAGATGGATGGCAAGAGCAAGACGGCACTCGAGTGGGTGACCTCTCACAAACGCTGCACGACGCGAGTCACGCGTGTAGGTACCGATGTTGTTATTGTCACCGGCCGGCACAATGCGACCTGTCGCCGACACGTCCACCCAATGTGGCCCGCCCACAACAACACGCTCCTCTTGCACCGGGACATCGTCTCGACCAGCATGTAGCCGCGGGATGCTGACGCCGCTTCTCTGCTCCGTCTCGCGGCCCCGACGATGGCCGCAAAGGACGCCACCGTCTACCCGCCATCCATTGGATCCAAGACGAAATTCCTGCACAGCTCGCACGGACCAGCTGTTTCAGATGCGGTGGCGCCGGGCTAGCACGCTCGCTGACTACTCCGCACCTATGGTGCATCGCTAGGATACATATATGCATGGCAGACGCGTATGCAACCTAAGGAGAGAGACTGAACAATGCCATTGTACGCAAGGTGACCCGATCCCAACACCCGCATTTTCCAAGGGAGCGTCTTGATTAGAGCAGGGACCGCAGATGGGAAAGGATGGCGATGTCTCGACGGATGGATCGTCGATGGGCATCAGCAGCAAGCCTCCCCAGCCCACAAAGATCTGGCGGACGGGCAAAGCTGGAGAGACGCGTCAAAGAGGCTCGAGACCGGTGAGGCGGGTCTGCTATGCTACGGGTTGTAGGTCGCCCGTGCTTCGTGAAGAAGGCGCTGCCAGTCCACCCTCTCCCCGCGGGTCTTCGTCTGCATTGGATGAGCGCAATATATATTCAGCACAGTGCCCCTGCAACGAACCTATACAACCGCCCTCACCACGCCGCACCTCCCTCCCAGCCTGTTCAGAAGCCCTGTCCCTCCCCGACCACGGCCATTTCGTACTCCGCCTGTTGACCCGCCTCCCTCAACACTCACATGAAGTCACTAGCCCTCGCCCTCCCACCCCTCCCCGCAGCGCCAGCCCCAGGTGCACCCACCAGTCCCCGCCGACTGGGATGAATCCCGCTCAAGTCATCCCCCGCATCCGCCTTCTTAGCCACGACCGGCGCCGACGCTGGCGCGGGCACCTTCTTACCGCCCTCGCCAGCAGCAGCCTTCCCGTCTCTACGCACCGGCGACCGCGAGCACGAGCGTGACGTGCCAGGGGAACTGGTATTCCGCCTGCGCTTCCTGTCCGGTGGACCACTACCACCGCCCCTCCCTCGATCACTACCATTCCTAGCACCTCGGCTGGAGACGGGTGCAGTGCGTCTCGGCGGCGATCGAGATCGCGACCGCGACCTCGACATGGAGTAAGAGTCCGTGCGATCCCTCGCGTTCGTCGTCCTGGTCGCTGCACGCCGCGGTGGTGATCGCGAGCGGGGCCGGGAGCTGTACCCACCCGCCCCGCTCTCCTCGCTCCTCGCCCTCTTTCTCCCAGGCGGCGGCGAGCGGAATACATCCTTGGACATCCTGGCGCGCTTAGGTGGTGGGGAAGGCGAGCGCGTGTATGAGCGTGCGCGGCGCGCCTTCCCGTTCGCGCGAGGCGGGGAACGCGAGACGGACGACGAGTTCCGGCGTTTCCGCGTCTCGTTGCGCTCCGGAGAGCGAGAGCGGGAGCGAGAGACGGAGACGGAGCTGTCACGCCTTCCCCCGCCCGCGCGCCGACGAGTAGGGGGTGAGCGGGACTCCCTCGATGCCGATCGAGCGGTGCGTCGTGGCGGCGACCTCGACCTCGACCGCGAAAGACTCCGGTCTCGCGCAGATTTTCTCGGTGGAGATCGCGACCGGGTCTCATCCCTCGCGCTCTTCCTTGGGGGCGATCTTGTCGGCGCGTCGTCCCGACCGCTCCTCCTCGGCGGGCTCCGTGATCTCGTCTTACTCCTGCCCCTCCCCTTCCCGCCCTTCGCATCGGACACCCGTTCCCGCGATCGACTTCGCGAGTCCGCCCGGCTGCTATAACTGCTGTACGAGCTATAGCTGCTCACACTTTCACTCCGGCTCCGACTCCGCGTCGCACTCCTCGCCGCGGGCAAGGGTGCAGGGGCCGCCTTGGGCATGTTCTTCAGCCACTCCCGCATCCCCTCAGTCAGCCGCCCCATCCCAATCGCCGTGAAGAAGTTGATCGAGAATCGCGTATCCTTCGCATTCCCCACGGGAAACAACCCCGTGACCGCCGCCGCGAGCTCGTCACTCCGCAGCTTCTCCGTGAGCCCCTTCATCCCGCACCCCTGCGCCAGGTCCTCCATCAGGATCTTGATGAAGATCCGGCTCGAGCTCGTCGTCTCCTCCTCATTTAGCTTGACGACGTGCAGAACCTCCCAACCGACCCCGCCCGAAGCGATAAGGTGCCCGAAGAACTGCGCCAGAATCCTCAACCGGTTCGTCTCGTACCGGTGAATCGTGGTGTAGTACTTGGCGAACATCTGCTCAAACAGCTCGCGCCACATGCGGTTCAGCTTGCAGAATCGCTCGCCGATCAAGCCGAAGAATTTGTTGTACGTCCGCTCCTGCGAGCAGCACTCGATGATCATGCTGGGCAGCTCGTCTTCTTTCCCCGCGGGGAGGTTGATGCGCATGAGCTTGTGGCAGGCCTCCTCGAAGCCGCCCGAGGACATGATGGTCAAGTAGATGGCGCGGCGGAGGTGCACAAGGTCCGTATTGGACTGGTCCTTGATCTCCAGCTGCTTGTCTTTCGCGTCGGTCTCGCTTTCCTCGTCCGAGCTGGCGTCGGAGGCGGCATCGTCGTCGTCGTCGTCGTCGTCGGAGCCTTCGCCCAGGATCTCCGCCTTCAGTTTCCGGTAGGCCTCCTCATTCGCCTCGAACTCCGGGTCGAATTTGAAGATGTTCAGCCCATCCTCCGTGCTGACCGCGTCGTCCAATCCCGGGCGATGCGTAATCTGGTCCTCCTCCTCCACCAAATCCAGCTCTTCCTTCACCGCCAGATGATCCTTATACTTGTCCTTCCGAATCTGGAACAGCACCTCAATCATATACTGCACGCGCTTATCGATGTCCGCCTCGTGCAGGATCCCGCGGAACTGATCGTACACCGCCAGCGCAATCTGCCCATTCATCGCCTCCATGTGCTGGCCCACCTCCTTCATCAATCCAACGGCGATCTCGACGCTGTCGTCGGTGGGCTTGTGCAGGAGGAGGAGCAGGATCTGCGCGGCGAGCATCTCGTGCGCGACCTGTTGGTTGATGAGGTGTGCGAGGAAGGTGGTGGCGGCGTGGCAGACGGACTTGTCGTTGCGCCGGAAGGCCTTGCGGAACTGCACGATCAGGCGGTGGACAAGCAGCTCGCCGACTTGCGGGAGTTTGGTGTTGACGATGGCCGCCATCGCTGCGAGGATGGGAGTGAATGGCAGGCTGACAGCCTGGGCCTTCATCACACTCCGACAGAACAGACCCCGGCCGCGGACCAGATTCTCATTGAAGAGCTCGGGAACGATGTGCTTGATGTTGCTGACGTTGACCTTGTTGATTAGCCCGTTAATGCTCTTCTTCAGCGCCTCCCACGCCATGCGCTGGTACTCCTTCGACGTCTTGTCCGTGATCTGCGCCTGCAGCGCTTTGAGCCGCGCGGGCGGGATGTACGTCCCGCCCGAGCGCATGTTGAGCAGTTTGTCGTACTCGGCTTTCGCCGCGGCCTGCTTGTCGGCGTCGGTGAGCGATGCAGCGCTCGTGCTGGTGTCGTCGCGCTGCCGCATCTCGAGCTGGCGGGCGCGCTCCATGGCGCGGGAGCGGTCGACATCACGGGGGAGCGGGCCAGTGCCGGTGCCGTTGCGTCCGGGCGGGGAGCGGGAGAAGGAGCGGCGGTGTGATGGTGGTGGTGAGCGGCGGGGAGAGCGAGTTGCAGGTGGTGGGG
>JAWDJV010000157.1:0-33112 GCA_033119285.1 Teratosphaeriaceae sp. CCFEE 6253 | reverse complement strand
AATAGAGCAACCCTAGTTACGTAACTAGTTTTGCTCTATACGCTAAGACGGACGCCTAATAGAGTAAGTTGCTCGTACGGAGTCTTCTACGTTATATGCTACGATGTTCGTAACACCGAGTTACACTAAAAGTTCGTTACTATAAATAGGGATATAGCAATATCTAGTATACGCTTAGGACTTCTAATTTAGCTATAAAGTAGCTACTACCGTAAAACTACCGGACCCTATAGGGAAACTACTAGAGATACGTCTAACTATAGCGCTAAGGGCTAAGTACTAAAGTAGGAGCTATACTACTAGTACTATAATTAATTAGCAACGTAGAATAATTAGTAAATAGATATTACTATATACTTACCCTTACTAGGCTACGATATTTACTACCGTTAAGGTAACCTTAGAGGCTATAGTACTAAGAGATTAGTTAGTAAGGGAGAATAAGCGAGGTCTAATAGAAAATACCCGGATAGTAAGCTAATAGCTTATAGAGGCTTTAAAGCCTTTTAGGCTTTAAGAACCTTAGCGAGGTCCTTATACGCCTCGACCCTAGATAACTATAAGCCGGCTAAAATTAATCGAAGGCTAATAGCTTACTTATTATTTTAGGGGGCGTAGATCTAAACGGTATAGGTAACATATACTATTTAAGGACTACGGCGGTTAGTAATAACTTTTAATTAAAGTCTAAGAGATATATATAGGTTTTTATAGTTATTATAAGAGTCGGCGTAATCTTAGTATACGTAGGAGCAAGTAGACTATTAAATTAGCGGGGTCCAATAGAAAGATTATAGGGGCTAATATATATAGCTTAGTTTTAGTAGTTATTACTACTATTAGTATAGCTAATATAGTAAATAATAGAAGCTATTTAAGACCGATTAGTAATACCTAGAGTCTAAGAAATATAGCTCGCAATAAGTCGCTATACTATAGTAGCTATTTAATATTATATATATTTATTATTATATATATAAGAGAAAGAGAAGTAACTATTAAGGGATAGGCTCTAATATAAATAAGCCTATACTATTATTAATATAATAATAGTATTACTTAAGTAAAGTTACTTTATATAAAGTAAAGTTAGCCGGCCGGTAGTAAGGCTAATAGAAAGGTACTAAAATACGAGTATTTAAGTAAGGCTCCTAGAGGTTATTATTTCTATTATTTAGGTACTATTAATAACTTTACTTCCTAAGGAATATAAGCTATCCTTACTATAAATTATGTTAGACTATAATATATATTATATAGAGGGCTTAAAAATAAACGTAAGTAAAAGAGGAAGAAGTTAATATAAAGGGTAAGCCTTAGGCTAAGATATAGGCTAGATCTATATAAGGTCTTAGTACCTAATTCTTTCTTATTAGAATATAGCTAATAGTTCTCTTTCTTCTTTATTTACCTTATTAAATACTAAACTATATTAAACCTTAGTATATACGTTATTTACCCGCAATATCTAGATAATATATAGAGTATAGCTATAGCTATTTAGAGAACTATAAGACTAGTAGTATCGAGGGCCTTAAGAGGTAGTATAGTAAGTATAGTAAGCCTATAGTTACTAGCGGTATAGTAGAGATATTAAGTAACTACTAGCGCTTAGTATACCTTAAATTAAATAGAAATTACCTATCTTATAATTACTTTAGCTTTATATATGTAAGTAGGTAGAAACGACTAGTATTAGGATAGTCTTATACTAAATACTAGTGTACGTACCCGCTAAGTAACCCCCGCGCCTCCGAGGCGTAGTTTCGTAAGCGACAGTAGGAATAGTATATAGAGCTACGGTTTACGCGCACTCCGGCCGATTGCTAAAGTCTACTGTATCCCTACAATGGCTGCGCTCACTCTCATCCGCCCGACGACCGGGAGAGCGGTACACCTCCGAGTCACGCCGCGCCCGTCCAACATTGGCGAATCCCGCGAGATCTTGCGCTTGATTTCGCAGTTTGGCGAAGTGGAGTACTTCAAGAGCCTCAAGTACGAAGCCCTGCCGGCAGCCAACACCGCCGTTGTCATTTTCCGGGAGGAGGACGCAGCGAGACAATGTCTTAAGCGAAGCCCGGTGAGATTCCGGATGGGCAAGGCGCCGCCAACCGTAGCACTAGATGTAGGCTCCAAAACCGCCGTGAAGGCCGACACGCGACTCTTCCAGATACAGGCCGACCCAGCGCGCGCGAACTTCCGCGATCTGTTGAACCACTCGCATTTCCATGGATCGTTCATGGTGGACAGCAAATTGGCCGCGCAAGGTGATCTGGAAAGACGTGTACCCAACGTTGGCCTGAGCGACATCAACTGGCGGGGCGTGGAGAAGCCCTGGGCTGTCGTGGACCGGGAAAAGGAGGCGGACGCTGCTTACAAGGGCAGTGGGCGCAGAAAGAGTTTGCAGGCTATATACGACGAATCCGGGTGACGACGATGCCGGTGTCACTACACCACCGCGATACCCTCGCGGATCGCAATCGTCCTTCGTCGTCGGACCTTCCTAGCGACTCCCGCGCGACTTAAGACTACACCTCTTCCAGCCAGGTCAAGATCGTCGAACGATGTCCGGAGGTGCATTCGCACAGACACCTCCATGTCCTCGTATAGGCCACGCATATCGCAAGGAGAAGGGCGGAATCTAAACGCCTTGATCTCTCTCACGGCATTCTCTTGCCTACCCAGGCGGCCCGTGATGCCTAGGATCCGCGGCGGTTCCGCCTCGATGTGCTTGGCGACGTACTGCCACGCTCTGCCGTGACCGCCAAAGCCCCAGCTTTCAGCAAAGGCGCTCGCGCAGACTTCGTCGCCGCATCCCGCAGCCTCGCCATGGCAGCTGTATAGGCCCAGGAAGCAGTGGATCATCTCGTGCAGGATGGTGCAGAGGACGCGAGCGGGCGCCAGCTTGTGCTGCATCTTCTGTGGGTTAAGGATGATGGTGGAGCGAGCAACAGCCAGGCCGTACGCGTTGCTGGTGTCCAAGCCCCACACGACCTGAATGTGTCCCGGTCTTAACGACCCGAGGAAGAAGAGCTGGTTGAACATCTGCACGGGCTCCTTGAAAAATGCGTCTGGCTCAGGGATGGACTGGCGCAGCTCAAGACTTCGCAAAGCCTTCGCCGCCGTCGAGCGCCCATGGTCCCACCACTTGTTCCACTTCTCTAAGGCACGCATTCGACCCCATCGGAAGCGCCCTTGCTGTCCACCCTCACGAGCAAACGAGGCGACTGCTCTCGAAGCAAGAGCATATGCCGAGTGTTTCCCTGGCTTGAAGCCTTGCATCCTGTCGCTGAGATCTGTGTCCTTGCTGTGCAAAGAGCGCAGGTGGTCGTAGAGGGCTGGCTTGCACCGAGGACAGGTGCAGTCGCCCGGCCGCTGAGCCTGAGGTCGGGACAGTGCCAAGCATGCAGCAATGTTTTCTCGAGATTCTGCCTTGATTTCTCGCTTCTGATGCAGCAGCGACTCGGCGAACTGCAGGTCATCGTTGGCTGATCGCATCGGCATGGTGGTGAAGAGGAGTCTGAGAGCAGTGTGGATGTTGCGACTCTACGGCCTGCGGGGCATTGGTGGTTGATCTAAGGAGCATAATCTAGAAGCAGGGGGGTGACAGGCGGTTTGGAGAGAAGGTGCGTGTTAGTGAACGCACAGATTGCCTGCCGTGGCAATGCATGCGCAAGCAGCTATACGCTCCTGTCGCTGAGAGCATCGAGATCCCTCAGTCAGCGCCTGCCTCTACATACTTGACTCCGCTCACCAGTCGTTCAAGACATCATTCTTGCTCTGCTTTGACGGCGCTATCTTTATCATCATGCTTCGCAACACCATCCGCCAACTTGCCTTCAGTCCCAAAGCGCTCTTTCCTCCGCTGCTTCACCCACTCCCCGAACGGCTTCCATATCGCCTCCTTCTCCGCCGGCTTCAGACTAGCACTCAGCCCGCTCGTCGAGCTCGTGACGTAGACTCTGGCACCCTCCCATCCGTCCCCATCATCCCTGCCCATGCGCTCCTTCTCCTCCTGCCATCCCCACCGGAACTCGCCCTTCTTAATCTCCCGTTTGTACCGCCATCGCCAGATAGCCTCCCAAATACCCTTCCCAACAATACAGACTGCTTCCGGTCGATACCTCCTTAACTTGTCCTCAAGGACCGGTGTACCTGCAGCCGTCTCTACTTTGCTGAGCTCGGCGGCATCTCTCGACGCCCGCTCGACAATGTTGGTATTGCCCATGGCGTACCAGCGCGGTAGGTTGATATCGTCTTCGGGCCGTCGCCGGATTTCTGTGCAGCCACTCGCATGAAGCAATTTCCAGAAGAGGTTGCTCGGGTGGGCATATGCGTGGCCTGACGTGGCCGTACGGATGCCTGGGTTCGTGCCAACAAAGATACAGATCAGGTCGGGTTCGATCGTGTCGTGGAGCATCGGGAGGTGTGCATACTTCGACGGTGGCGCATAGTGTGACGGCACGCGACGTCTCTTGGCTGGCGACGGGGATGTAACAAGTGCGGCATCGCCGCCATCGTCAGTCAGTGGACGTTTCCGCGTGGATCGACGCGGCGTGCTGCCAGCACTCGAAGATGTCACGGCGCTGTCCGGTGCGGCATATTGGAAGCGCTGCAGTGAGGCCTTGAATGCCGCACCACCGTCACTAAGCAGCTCCCCCCCTCCATCGTCTCCATCGTGCTCGATCTGCGCAGCGATGGCCTTTTGGAATCCACTCTGGTCGGCTTCCTTGTGCCTGACTGTCTCCGGAATGTGCGCGATCATCATGTAGGGAGTTTGGAGGGACTCGTGGAAGCGCATACAGGGTGCTGCATCTAAGCTGTTGCCCTGCCAACACGCATCGCATAAATATTGTGTTTCCACGTACGTGTATGTATTTGTACGCTCCGCACACCTGGCTGACATTTGCCATGCCGTCACGACGGCAGTATCGCCCTTCACGCACGCTGTGACTCATCGCCCGCGAGCGACTTACCCGGCTGCCTCAACGCCATAGCCTCATCCAGCGCCTTGCTCAACGCGTACAACGTCTCCATCCTTGGCACATCGACACCCAACCCCTTTGCCACTCGCACAGGATTACCTAGAATGACCTCGACCTCCATCCGTCGGCCGTTCAGCACATCCACGAGCATACTCGGCTCGATGCCCTTCCCTCCTGTCCGGTCTGTTGCGCGCTTCATTTGATCCTCGGCCATTGCTGTCGTGATGGCCGTGTACCCCAGTGCCTGCGAGATCGCGACGACTTCCTGCATTACTTTGCCGACCAGCTTTTCTCCTGCGGGAGAGGAGGCCAGGAAGGCTACGTCTCGCGACAGAGTGAGAGCGCAGATAGGGTTCCAGCTTGCGTTGAGCAGCAGCTTATTCCATCGCTTCTCTTGGATGTCCGGGTACAGGTGCACATTACTGCCGCCTTTCTGCAACAGGGCGAGCAGCGTGTCTGCTGCATCCTTCACAGCAGGAATGGACTCATAAGCTGAGGCAGGGAAGGTGCCCATCTCCAGCAGCTCAGTAAAAGCCATCTGGATTTTTCCAGGCTCGACCTGCGTCGTGGGCAAGTATGCCGCGCAGCTAAGCAGAGGGTTCTCCGGAAATGCCTCGGCGTACTCATCCTCAATGCCAATGCCGTTCTGGATCAGCACAATGCACGTCCGGCCCTTCGTAACGGCGGGCGCAATCAATTCGGCCATCTTCGCCTCCGGCAGCGCCTTCGTACAGACGATCACGAAGTCATAAAGCCCATCCTGGGCGGCATCGGCAGGTGTACGAACGATGGTGGGGCGGATATGTTGTTTCCCGTACCGCTCGGAGTCGATGATGAATCCATTGGCTTTGGCAGCATCGTAGTTGGAGCGGCAGACAGCCGTAACGGCGCAGCCGGCTTGCTGCAGGAGGTACACATATATCGTCCCAATTGCGCCGCTGCCGTGCAAGAGGATGTTGGGAGCCATGCCGTAGCCTTGTCCAGGTTCAATGCGCTGGTCCGCCCCGGCGAGTCTTATAGCGCCGGGTGCTGCTCAAGAGACATATCTGGCCGATCCGGTCTTCTTATCGTGAGCTTCCGATTGCTCTAGTGCTGATGTATTGTGTGGTGTATCAGATGAAAGCGCTTTGAATCGGCTTTGAATCGCACAATTGTTCATAAGCTGTTCGTCGTGCCTACATGTACCACTCAGCCGAGCATGTCAACATCCACGCGGCGTCTGGGTCATCGTTGGTGAAGCATTGACCGGATTCGGCGTGCAGTGTTGAGAATTCCCGCGCCAGATTGAGCCGAGCCTGGAAGCCGCTCCCGTCGTGCTCAAGGCCCTGAGTCTTAGGCCAATCCATACATCACGTAATGTTGGCAAGAGGCGCCTGCAGACGATTTCCGACGCGTTTTTACCCCGTTGTCAAGCAGGTCCGTACACACAGCGTCGTGCTCTCGGAGCGCAAGCGTCGGCGAGCTCGGAAGCCAGCTCCATCGGCTCCTCAAATCCAGGCGTAGGCCGAAATAGCAAAATGCAACGGCTACGGCTCGACCAACACCTTATATCGAGAGGTAACGTACGCGGACTACTCCTCTCCTCTTCATCCCGACATCTACCGTACATATTCTACGCACCAGTCTACTCCCCAAGCAGACCCATCATCCGAGCCTTCTCGCAGCAGTCGAAAGCCATGGCCCCTTCGATCCCCAACGACATCTACCAGTACTCCCTCCGCTCGGCCTACAACGCAGGTCTCAAGGACGGCGGCCCACCTGTCGCCTTCCTCACGAACCACGGCACGCATGGCTTCGGCGTATTCGAGGCAGAAGAGGATGACGAGGGCAACGAGCAGCCGCCCAAGGACATGGTCCAGATCGACAGCGTAGCCTACGCCCTAACCCGGGAAGGCGGCGCGGAGCGCGCAGACGCTTCAGACCAGATGCCCTTCACGATGGTCACCGTCTTCCAGCCTGCTCAGCGTGTCAAGCCGCCCACCGGCACCACTCACAAGCGCGTTATCGAGCTCTTCGCCGGGCGATCGAAGAACACACCCCTATCGTTCCGCATCACAGGAGCCTTCAAGTACATCAATACGCAACAGGCGACGTACTGGGACGTCAAGGGTACCATCTTCGGCTTCTGCATTCCGGTGTGGCAGAAGGAGGTCTCGGGCGAAGGGCTGCAGAGCTGCTTCTTGAGCGAGGACAAAAAGAAAGGAGGGCGAGTGCTGGACTTTGAGATGGGCGACGGTGCGGTGCTGGACTATGGCAAGTGCGGCAGGTTCCATCTCGGCTTCCCTCAAGATGCGGAGTACGAACAACTGAGGCTGTGAATGCCGGGGGGCAGCATTCATCCACGCCTACGCTGCAGGGAGATGAGATGAGAGGCAGGTCGCGGTTCCGGCATGAGCGGGTGGGACTCGAGGTCCATCGTGCTGAGCCTCGAGAACGGTGGAAGTCTGCCGGGCACATCCTGCGCCCACTGCCCTCGAATACCTTGGATCTTGACCGGCCTGCCGATTCGGACAGCATGCTGTCTCCGGTCTGGCTCCCGAGTCATCCCACAAGGCATACAAGGCAATGTCTGGCCTTCCAGCTCGTGATAGTTGTGAATCAGGACGCGACGGCTGTACCGGATATTTACTTTCTCGCGGCCTCTACCAAGCACAACGGACCCGTGAGCTACTCGGAATCACTGACACCCGCCGACGTCAACTCAGACATGGAACAGCGCTTGTCAAAGCCGTCTGAGATGCTGTTGACACACGACCATATACACGCGATACCGCACAGCAGGACATGGCTATCGAAGAGAGTACTGCCCTCGCCGGACCCGACGTACTTGCCGTCACCGGACGGCGCGACGGGGCTCAACGACTGGGGAGGCATGATGTTGGCTCTGCGCTGGTACGATCCATGTGCAGCGCGACAAATCTAGGCGACGTTGCCCTTGGTTCAGGGCCTGACTTCGACTGTGTCGTCGTGGCACTTCGGCTATCTATCGATGGACATGTATAGCAGTATTCACTCGTCATCATCATCACTTTGATCTGCCCCTGCGATCTGTTCCATCCGTCTGTCTTGACGCAAGCTTCAGATCGCCCGACCAAGGCCGACCTCAATTCCGAACTCCGTCTTCTACATGCCGGCACACAAAGATCGTGCAGTCGCTAGCGGCTCTCTCATGCCACATATATGACTGTGATTCCAATAGGGTTCTGATGACGGCGAGGCATCCCAATAACAAAGCTCACTTGGATTCGTCGCTTCTCGCCATTTGTCACCAGCGTCCCGATCAATACTACCACAATGTCCCCCAGCCCGCCTTTCACACTCTCGAGATGCACGACGGACGACCTGGCCGAGCTCCTCGACCTCCAGTACGCCTGCTTCCCAGCCAGCGTCCGCCTGATGTTCATGGGCTGCAACACGCCCGCCCAACCGGGCGAGCTCCAACACATCCGGGAGAGCTATGCGGAGCTCATGCGCAAGGATCCCCACGACATCTGGATCGCGGTCCGGGACACCAGCACCGGGAGGATAATCGCCGGGGCCAACTGGAAAGTGTACATGAACGGCGAGGCCGACGACAGGAAAGCAGAGGAGCCGCCTTCGTGGCTGGAGGGCGAGGAGTTGGCGGCGAGTCAGAGGATCATCGACAGATTCGAGTCACTGCGGCGGAAGGCCATGCCCGACCCTTTCATCCGTTCGTATAATCACCCCGACTCATCACGGAGGAGTACAGCTAACGCGCCACAGACCTACACATCTGCTTCACAGACGACGCCTACCGACGGCGCGGCGCCGGCGCAATGATGATGCAGTGGGGCTGCGACTTGGCGGATCTGCTGGCGCTGCCGGGCTACATCGAGGCGTCGGAGGATGGCAATCATCTGTACAAGACATTCGGTTTCCACGACCATGAGAGGACCATGGGTGCCGAGGGTATCGAGGGGGTGACCATGAAGCGGGACGCGAAGGCTTCGCCGTTACGGGAGGGGGGCAAAGCGGCGCCATCGTGACGGGTATGGAATTCAGCACACGCAAGCGTAGCGCTCACACGCGCTCCAGTGTAGGTGCCACCCTTAGACACCGTAGAAGGGCTGGTCCGGAGCGAAGCCAGTCAATCGCTGACCTTCCGAAGGCCTGAACTTGGGATTCTGCAAGATGTCAGATTCGCGCACTGTGAGCCCACGCCAAAGGTACGACTTGCCTTGAACCATTTCGGCGCCTCCTTGCTCATTGCCTCGACCTCGCTAAAGTCAAACGGCTGCTTATGCTTGAACTTGGTCAAGTCGTAGACGCCGCGCGCGTACTCGGGCGCGATGTTGTACACCTGCGCCAAGTACTGCTTCTGAATGATGGGGTAGTTGACGTGCGACATCATCTTGGCGGTGTTGTGGTGCAGGGCCTGGCGCGCGCGGTCGTCCATGACGTTCAGGTACAGGTCGCGCGGCTGGTCGTATTCGCTGAGCTTGCCCTCGTGGTAGTAGTGGCTCTTGCGGCTGACGACGTTGTCCGAGACCTTGTAAGGCGCTTCGGCGACGTCTGGCCGGAACTTGTCGCCGCCAAAGGAGTTTGGGACGTATTGCCTGTGGATGAGAACTAGCATTAGCGAGTGTTTCAAACGGTTATCGTGGCCGCGGTCAGGAGACAGCGTACTTGTTACCTGCATGGTTCGCGTCAACCCGCATCGGTCCGTCAAAGTTGATCGAAGACAGCGAGCCAGCCATGAACGGGCAATTGACAGGGATTTGGTGCTAAAGGTGCGTTAGCATAAGCACAGCACATCTTGATCATTCCTTCTCATACCAGATTGACACCAATGCGGTGATACTGCGCATCACGATAGAAGAACATGCGGAACTGCAGCAGCGGGTCCGGCGAGTCCTCCACACCGGGCACCATGCTCCCCGGGCTGAACGCCGCCTGCTCGACGTCGCGGTGGAAGTTCTCCGGGTTCTTATTGAGGACCAGCCGGCCGAACTCGTGCATGGGGAACAGCTTCCGCGGCCAGACCTTGGTGACGTCGAAGGGGTCGAAGCCCAGCTTCTCCGCGTCGGCCTCGTCGGGCTTCATGATCTGCACCTTGGCCGTCCACTCGATCTCTTCCCCGGCCTCGATCGCGTCCCACAGCTGTCTCTTGGAGTAGTCCGGGTCCTCGCCCGAGATGCGGATCGCCTCTGGCTCTGTGAGCTGCTTCTGGCCGTGCTTGGCGAGGAAGTGGTACTTGATGTAGACGAAGTTGCCCTTCTTGTTGACCCATTTGAAGGTATGGCAGCCGTAGCCGTGCTCGTTGATCCAGCCACTGCGATATCATCAGCACGGGCAGGAGGCAAGTGCGCAATGAGGCTGGCTGATCACTTACTCGGGGGTGCCGTGGTCGGAGAAGAACATGAGACCGGCATGATTGCCCTCGGGCGTCGCGCCAAGCAAATCAAACGTCGCGTCGTAGTCGAGCAGGAAGTTCTTCGGGTTGCGAGCTTGAGACCGGATGACGTCGGGGCCCTGGATAGGATCGCGGCAGAAGAAGACCGGGAAGTTCAGGCCGACGATGTCGTAGTTGCCCTCGTGCGTGTAGAACTTGATCGCGAAGCCTCGGGGGTTGCGGGCCTCGTCCGGGAATTCGCGGCCGAGGGTCACGGTGCTGAAGCGGATGAAGATGGGCGTCTTCTCGCCAACACTGCTGACATCAGCACGCATTCCGGAGCCTGCTCTTGACAGCAGACTTACCGCTGCAGGAAGTCCGCCTTGGTCATATCCGAGACATCGGCCGTGGACTCAAAGTACCCGAACGCCCCCGAACCGCACGGATGCACCATGCGCTCGAGGTTCTTGGAGCGGTTGAAGTGCTGCTGCTTCTGGAACAGGTGCACATCGCTAGCGATGGGGATGCCGCCGATGGTCTTGCTGTGGTTGGGGTCCGGCAGCGGGATGCCCTCGTTGTTGGTGAAGTAGGGCCCGTCGTCCTCGCGGATGCCGCCCTTCGCCTGGCCGGAGACCTTGGCGATGATGTCTGGTCGGGTCCGAGGGGGTCAGTCACATGAGTCTGGCAGTTCGGAAGCTGTGTAGACTCACCCATCGGGCCCTCGTTGGCGCTCATCATGTGAGACATGCGGTTGCCACGGGGCTCGCCGGCCACGGAACGGGCGAGACTCTTCATGCTGTCCATGTTGACTGTCCAAGTACGAGAGTGACGCGTCGGGGAGTGGCAGACAGGAGGAGACGCGTTGGACGAGCGAACGAAGACGGGAGACACCAAAGTCACGGAAGGGCATACTCACCGCCGCCTGCATCGCGCAGGCTCGTCTGCTGTCACGGTGATGCGTCGATACTGCGCGCTGCTCGTTCTATCGCAGTGACGCCGTCACCATGACCGTACGTGCTGTGAGCTGATCGTGAGGGAAGACGCGTTGGCATGGGAAGTGCGTAGCGATGACAGCTTAAAGCGGCCTCGAGCTTCCATCCAGTCGGCTGCGATTCCGGTCCGCCAATCGCTTGGTATGCGTGTGGCTGTGGTATCGAAGTGGAGGGTGAGGACTGTATGTGAAATGGGCGCGATAAGCGCAGTGAGGGCGTGCGGGATTGGTCATCCAGGTATTTCCCCTCATGGGAGATGAACGGGCGCTCGCTGCCTCCAAGAACGAAGGTTGGACGGCCGCGACTCAACGCGAACAGACCGTAGGAGAGTGCAAGCAGTCGATACATGTACAAAGGCCCTCTCCTGCTCGCCCTCTCGCTGTGCCCATGGCCACAACGAAGCGGCCGCGACACAGGGCCATCTATGTGATTACACGCACCCTCACATCCGCCATCCACCCCACCACCCTTCTCCCCCCACCCACCTCCCGCCCTCCACTCAAGCGTGGTGCACCTACGACAGCATCCGGCTCATATCATTCCGTATCCTCGAGTAGTCCAACAGCCCCTCAATCTGCCCCACGGCGCTGATCGCCACGTCGCGGTCCCACAGCCGCGTGCGCGCAAAGTTCATCACGTCCGCCGCCGTGACGCTCTCGACCACGCGCTCCACCTCCTCGGGCGTCAACCGCCGGCCCGTTGTGATGATCTGGCGGCCGATGTCCTCCGCCACGGACGTCGTGCCGTCGAGGGACAGCAGGATGGAGGCCTTGAGCTGGGCCTTGGCGCGCTCGCACTCGGCGTCCGAGACGGTGTTGGAGAGGCGGGACCACTCGCGCAGCGTGAAGTGGACGAGGTCGTCGATGCGCGTGATGGCGTCGGTGACCATGTAGATCCCCCACAGGCCGGTATCGGAGTAGGAAGTGGAGAAGCTCATGAAGCTGTTGGCCAGCTTGTTCTCGTGCACGAACGTGCTCAGCTTGCTGCCCAGGTAGGGCGAATTGCCCATCGCGCGGTCCCAGTTGCCGACGATGGCCTGGGTGACGAGGGCGGTGAAGTAGTCGTCGTCCTTCCAGCTCACGCCCTCGACCGCGATGGCGATGTGCGCCGTGGGCATCGTGTCGTCGCGGATGCGCACCTCGGAGCCGACGAAGTCGGGTTGCGCGTCGAGACCGCGGACGGAGGCGTGTGCCTGCTGGTTGGGGTTGTACTGCGGCATGCCGGAGAAGTACTTCTCGGCCAGGTCGACAAGCTCCTTGTGCGGCACGCCGCCGGAGCCGACGAGGACCATGCGGTCCGCGGTGTAGTTCGTCTTGATGTAGCTCTGCAGGTCGTCGCGCGTGATGCTCTGGATGTTCTCCTTGGGTCCCAGGATGGTGCGGCCGAGAGGCTGGTTCTGGAAGGCGGTGGCATGGAGATGATCAAAGACGACCTCCTCCATCTGCTTGTCCACCTCTTCTTGCTCGCGCAGGATGACGTCCCGCTCGCGCTCGATGGCACTGCTCTCCAGCTTGCTGTTCTGCAGGATGTCGGCCAGGATGTCGACGGTGGCCGGGACGTCCTGGTTGAAGGCTTTGGCGTAATAGACGGTGTTTTCGCGGCTGGTGTAGGCGTTGAGGTGCGCGCCCATGTTCTCAATCTCCAGCTCGAGCTGCGACTGGCTGCGCCGCTGCGTACCCTTGAAGGCAAGGTGTTCGAGGAAGTGGGCGGTGCCGTTCGTCCTATCGGTCTCGGCGCGCGAGCCGGCATCAATCCAGACGCCGACAGTGCTGGTTTGCGCGTAGGGGGAGTGTTCGGTGGCGATCTACAGCACATCACCGCCATCAGCATCTCACGTTTCATCCATACAGCAGGTCTGTGCAGGTCAATGGCTCACCGTGAAGCCGTTGCTCAACGTGGTGCTCTCCGTGGTCGCGCCATGGCTCACAGGAGTCGCCAGGCTGCGGATGAGGCCCGGCTGGCCCCGCTTGACGGCGTTGATGGCGCTCTTCGACCGCAGGCCCTGCTGCAGGCTGAGCGCGAGACGTCGGGAAGCCATGGCCGGGTGTGTGTGTGAGGACAGGGTGTCACGGTGGGCGGGTACTGCTGCTGGACAGATTTCTCGGGATGTTCAGGGCCAGAGGAGCTGGGGCGGAGGGAGCCGTGCAGCCAATGGGACGGCACGTAAAACAAGCCGAGGCGGCGGGCGGGCATGCCATCACCACCACACGAGCTGGCACCTCGACGTCGCGCACACTTCGACACGACGGCAGCATCCAGCATGGCCTCACTCCTCCGCCCCACGCTGCTCCGGCAAGCATTCGCCGCCCCCACCGCCCGCCAAGCCACCGCCCTCCGATCACAGCAGGCCCTCCTCCGGCGGGCACCGCTCGCGCTCCAGCAAGCGACCTTCCAGACCTCCGCACAGCGAGCCATTCTCCCGCCGCTGCCTCAGCGCATGGAGGGCACCGTCAATGATGCGGTGAAGCTGCCGCCTTCGGAGCCGTCGCACGGCAACTACCACTGGACATTCGAGAGGTGGGCCACTGCTCATATGCCAACCGGCAGTGGATGTGGAGACTGATGGCCCGACACAGGATTGGCTCCGCTGCACTTCTGCCCATCACAATCGCGCCCTTCGCCGCCGGTGCGCTCAGTCCTCTGCTGGATGGCGCATTCGTCGGCCTGATCATGATCCACACCTACATTGGCTTCCAGTGAGTCCCTTCCATAGCCACAGACAACGCAACCTCGCATCATTGCACGCCCTGTTTTGAATACACGCCAGAGCTACTGACACTGTACACCAGATCCGTCATCGCCGACTACCTCCCCAAATGGCGCGTGCCCGGCTGGCGGAAAGCCGCCGACTGGGGCAACCTGCTCGCCCTCATCGTCGTCGGCTACGGCTGGTACGAGTTCGAGACGAACGATGTCGGTCTGACCGAGGGTGTGCGACGCATCTGGAAGGCGGGCAGCAAGCTGGAGGGCACGGCATGAAGCCGGCTGGCCGGGATGGTAGTGGGTAGGCTGTACACATCGAGAATTTCACGGCATCCAAACTGGTGTGGAGTACGTTTGCACTGACTAGGAAGCGAGGTACCCCAGCCTCGGGCCGATGTTCTTTGTTCTTGGGCGACTAGGTGCACGCAAGCTGACGTAAACCCTGTTTTGATTCGGTCACGAGCAAGATGCGTTTCGACTTCTTTGTTCGGGTATCAGGTCAATACCGCGGATCTGAAGACGTTGGCAAGATAGGCGCAACATGTTCCAAGGTCAGCACAACATCCTTCGTCCGGAGTCCGAGATCCTGCAGCGCGACCGATGAAAGATGCGCGGTCGCCCGAGGCGAACCGCAGTACTCCGTTATGCAACCCGGACTCCCAGACACCCACACCACACTCGATTCTTCTCTGCTCTTGTCTCTTCAGAACATATTTCCTCGTCTTATCCATTTCGTTCCTTTGTCTGCACCTCTCACTCTACACATCATCCCGTGACCGCAGACCCCACAGCTTCCATCTTGCACTTACTCAGCAGCTGATCCCCAATGAAAAAACAGACAACACCGTATATACGAAGCTCCTCCCCGCTACTGCGGTATCATATCCAAAGCTGCGCACGAGCAGAAAGCGATCATGGCGTCGAAGCTCCGTGGCACAACCGCGACGGCGCGTGCGAACTTTGCCCAGTGCTCCCGTCGGTCTAGATCTAGATACGCACGATGCTAGGTCACTCCGCCAGCCGTTGACGCTGGCGCAGGCATTCACGCCGGCATCGTCCGTGGCGTGCTGATCGGGTATGCGCTGAAGGGGCCGCCAAGACGATGTCCTCGAAGACCGGCCCCAGCAGCGAGAACGGTGACGCCGCTACCTGTCCCATGCCCGTGAAGCTATCGCAGGAGCCCGCCGTGCAAGGAGCGCATGGGAGAGGGCATCGTTGGTCCAACTGTGTCGCTCTGATAGCGACGGCGTTTTCGTCCACACCGACTGCCTCGATCACATATGACTGACCGTTGAACACGGCACACCATGCACGAGTGGTCAATCGCGTGATGTGGACGCCGTGAATGACAACACCGCTCTCGGGTGAAGGCTTCACCCGGGCATGGAAACACGAGTGTTGCCATCCTGACCACGGCTGAGGACTCAAAAGCCTGGCGACTCCGCCCAGACAGCTTCGCGGTGTAGACCAACGCTGGCACCGCCTTCCTCCCGTTCTGTCATCAATACCGGTAAGACACATCGTCGAACGCTGAAGCAAAGTCGCAGCAGCGTCCTTATCTGGCAAGGGCGATCGACAGCACGCACCCGGAACCTTTCAGAACCTCCCACGCTTCCATGCCACCGACAGTCTTGAGCAGATCGCCCGCTCTCGATCACCCCTCAAGCCGGCCAAACACGCTCGGGGTCGGCCGGGTGCAGCGCTACCCGCACCAGCTTCCCGCCTTCGAGATACCACGGCCGGCACCTCCACCGCGGCCGCGTGTCGCGCCCCCGCTGGCGTTCGAAACCCGCCAGACCCGGTCCGGCCGTGCTCGAAGGCTTTCCGATACGCTAAAGCAAGGCGCCCAGAAGCTCTTCGACTTCGGTCGTCGCGAGTCGGTCCCGGAGAAGCCGTCCATCAAGCTACTGAAGGACAGTCTTCGCGGCGACTACTGGGCCGTCGGCGACATCATGCCAGCGACCGAGGGCGTGGGCTACATGCATGCGGCTCACGCTCGCCGCGCACGTGAGCGAGGGGCTCCAGTCCAGAAGTCGAGGCCGACACGGGTTGTGGCAAAGGTGCTGCAGCCTGAAGATGCAGGTCTCATGCAGAGTACTGCGATGCACGACGCTCAGACGAATCGCGACTTGCAGCGTCTGCTCCAGCAGCTCGCTGCCAACTGCGTCGCTGAAGAGACTATCGTCGCTATTCCATCCGAGGAGAATCGTGTTCACGACGACCGCACTGTCGACCGCGCAATGGAAGATGTCACCGGACCATCGAATATGCCTACCGGCCACAGAATCAGACGCAGGCCTCTGCCCAGTCGGGCGGACGTCGAGCCTCCACTGCCGTATATCGCGCCGCTCGCTTTCCCGCAGAAGCCGCACGCAAGCATCACAGCTTCGGCTCAAGGCCGGGGTATCTTCAAGCGGTCCCCGGACTACCACGACCCGACTGCGGTACTCGAGAAGATGCTCAAGCTCGGCGCCGACTCGCTCCGCGTCGACTCTTGCATCGCGGCAGACGATGAATCGGTCCTCACGGGTGCACCATATCCGACGCGATCGTGGTGGCAGTTCGAGGATTGAGATGGCCCGAGTGGTCATATCTTGACAATGCCAGAGTGTGCGATGCTCGCTTCCGGCTAACTTCTTGTGTGAGCGTTCAAGATTGTTGCGCTGGGAGCGTTAGAGTTGATCCGGTGATGGATCCTGTACAGATACAGACAGTGCTGTATCCACTACCCTCTGTAGGATGTGTCGCCTGATGCCCGAGAAGTCGATCAATTGCTGACTTCACCTCAAGCAACAAAGCATTGTACACATCAGGATGGTCAAACAAAGGCCCTTCGTCTGCGCCTTCGACCACAAGGAGGGAAGTGAATAGACAGTAACGGTCCCTTGTTGGCCGTCACAAAGCCACGCTGAACACAATGGTGTTGTTCGACTTCACCACGACACTGTAGGCGCTTTAAGAGCCCCTCCGATGGCTCTCTGCAGACATGCTTCCTGTCATCTGTCATCGGAATTGCAACGGAACTCTCGAATACTCGTCAACGATCTGGTATCGTCGACTCGTCCTCAAAAGCACCACTGCAAACAGATCAATATCCCTTTCCGATCAATCACCAACCACGCCAAATCGACGCCATGTCTGGATACGGCGATAACACGATTCATCCCACCGTTCTGGCAACAGTCCAAGCTCTCAGGAGAGACATGGCCCCATCGCCATCAAGCTCCGTCTACAGCGCCAGCCCTCCTCCCTCGCCGCCTGTCGCCGTAACATACCGATGGCCGTTCTTGTCCGGCAGCACCGATTCCGGCGAGTCTCTCGCTTGGAGTAACGGGACCCCGGACCACATCCTCCGGGGCGACGTCGCTCAGTTCCCGTCGATCCATGAGCCTGCTGCGTTCAACAGCGAGCATGGATCGATACGCGATGTCCGGGATGAACGACCAGACGGCCCGAAGCTTCGGACATGGAGCCATCCAGGGACTCCACCGCGGGTACCGTCGCCACCACAGGCTCAGCACCGACCGAATCGAAGCCGTGGACCACCTCCGAGTGCCTATGCTCAACGACCACAGCCAGCGACCAGAGGCCGCGCCTTCTCCAACGCTCTTCGGCAAGGAGCAAAGGTCATCGGCAAGCTCGCTCGTCGTTCCTCCAACGCGCCACCGCCATCACATCCGATCATCCACGTCGCAGGTTTCGGCGGCTTCAACATCCCCACGATCGACATCGCCCAAGCCCAGGCCCAGCGAGCGGCAGAGATTGAGACGTATCGGGCTGCTCGAGCTGCAAGCGCGGAGCGAAGGGGTGATCACCTCTACCCGAATGTCCTCAAGCCTCGTCGTCGCCCTAAGCCAGATCCCGTCCCAGCTTCGGCTCCAGCTCCGATCCCAGTTCGCGCGCCACCGCCAGCGAAGCCCAGACGGGTCAGGAGATTGAGCGGCGACTCCCGCCGCATGACGACCTTCGGGGACATGATCGATGCTGCGAATCGCTCGGATACCAGCTCGGAGGCTGCGGCGGCCTCTCCCGAAATTCCAGGTCCATCTTCCGCCTCTCCGACGCCTTCGGCCAAGGCGACGCACTACTCGACCGCTCTCGGCTTCCTCGAGGGAGATCCAGCTGATGACGCAGCCTCGTGGAAGACGACCGGCATCCTGAAGGTCAACGTACCTCGCGGGAGCTTCGACACGGATAGCCTGCTGGACTTCTACACCGCCACCCCGCCGACTGCTCCTCCAGCAGCGCATCAGCCAGTGATCAACGTCACCGGCAGGATCCGGAGGAAGCCGGTAGCCGTGGAGCGTCCAGAGCCAGACTTGAACAAGTCGCTGCCGCCCACCCCGCCCAAGTCGGACACTTCCCGCGATTCCCCTGTCGCTGGCAACATCGCGCAGTATACCGACGAAGCCTTCGGTTGTGCAGACAGCGAGCGGGATCCAGCCTCTCCTGGTCTCCAAGGCCTGGCCAACGTGATCAAGGCAGCGCAGCGATCCGAACAGCCCACCGCCTCCAACCTCCAACACGACTCCGGCTCTGATACTTCATGGGAGCACTTCGAGACCAGGCCCTCTCACCACGCTCAGCGCGGTCGACGCCGGCGATCCTCGGTCACGGACGATCCCATGAGCATCGAGAGCCAAGTCCACGACTACGCGCTCCAGTACCACTGGAGTCCCGCGGAAGAAGCTGCCAAGGTAAGGGAGGTCTACCGGCTCAACGCCATCGTCCTGGGCCGTGACATCGCTGACAGATGCAGCGCCACCGTCGACCACTTGGTCCATCCCGGTCATGTCAGCGTGGTCGTTACGAACCAGGTTGACGACCGGACGGTGGAGTCGTTCCGGGAGCAGATGCCTCGAGAGGACCGTCAGGGTGGGTATAGCGATGCGGCGACCGATCTACATGAGCGGCTTGAGCGGGAGAGGATGGGTCTGGGGATGCCGTCGCGGCGAAGAAGGGCGTAGATGGAGAGCGGGACGAAGGTGTGGGCCGTCTGAGGCATGCTGCTTTGTTCGCGCAGAGCTCCGAGACGATGGGGTCCTGTAGGAGTACTTGAAGGGTCAATCATGATTGCAGGTATGTAACTGTATCATCAGGTGCACATCACACAACTTCTCACTTCTCACCATCAGTCTGCTTTGCGTCTTGTGCGGTGTCTAGCATGATTGATATGCCGTCCCGGCCGTTATGTGAACGCGGAGACTTTAGGACCTACATGTACGCTGCAGGTCGTTCTGCTCGAGCTAGTGATGGTGCATGCGGGTTGTGCGGCACAGATGAGGCACGCCGTGCTGCAGCGATATCCCAGCCGGCGATGATGGAGACGCCAAGCGTACTTGACCGCTGGCCTCCGCCTTGTCCGTCTGGTCGTCCACATACGGCCGTCGTCACCAGTGATGTTTCCCGTGATGAGGTGAGGTGTGGATGTCTGCTTCCACCCACACCTCAGGCCTCGACAGGCTTATCAAGCTTCCGGCTCGGGGCCGCCACGGACGCCAAGACGCCACCGCAATATGCAGGGCAGCGGGCTGCAGGTGCAGCTGCGTCGCGCTATCGCGACCTCCTCCACCTCCACCTCCGTCTCCACCTCCACCTCCCTTCTCCATCTCCGCTGGCATCTGCTTGTCCACCCACTCGTTACGGCGGCGCTGTCTGTCCTTGACGTCGCTCGCTCTTTCGCTACTTTCCTGGTGCATTCCACACGCACCAGAGACACTCGCTTGGCAGCGTGCGGCAGTGTGAGGAGGCCGGGACGTGTCTCAGCCGTCCCGAATCCCAACCATCCGGCTGCAGCTTGTGGGGAGAGCTACTACTGCCGCACACCTTCGTCAATTGGCGATTCGAATTGCTGTGTGCACGACGACGCACTTCCGGATCGAGTGAGGCAGACTGCTTTCGCACTTCGACACAGCATGGCGGCAGACTACCGGATCGCGAGATGCTTCGCCTTGATCTTCTTCTACCTGCAGCTCGCTCAGGCCTTCTACATACCCGGTACGCCTCGTACACCAGCAGAGCGTGAGGCCATGATGATGGCTAATGTGTACCAGGCTGGTCAATCAAGTCTTACCGGGAAGGCGACCCGATTCCCTTGTTCGTGAATAAAGTCTACAGCGATAATACACAACTGCAATATGCATTCTCGGAGCTTCCTTTCGTGTGCCCGGCGTCAGGCCGACAGAGGCCGGGCACGGGTCTAATATCCGGTTCTAATATCGCGCTGAACTTGGGAGAAGTGCTTCGTGGAGACAGGATCATGGTGTCGGACTACGAGCTGGAAATGGGCACGGACGACGAGGTGCACTATCTCTGCAGCCAGAAGATCGATCGGGCAGGACTCCGACGCGCGCAGGAGATTGTCAAGGACGGCTACGTGGCGGAGTGGATCGTGGACAATCTGCCGGGCGCGACGAGCTTCGTGACGGTGGACAAAAGCCGGAAGTACTACGCGGCCGGCTTCAAGATGGGCTACGAGGAGGCTTCGATTACGACGGGCCAGCCGAGGTACTTCCTCAACAACCACGTCACTCTCGTCATCCGGTACCACCCAGCCCCTGGCAAGGATGGGCAACAAGGCAAGAAGGTCATCGTGGGATTCGAGGTCTACGCCAAGTCGGTCGAGGCGGAGAATCGAGACGCTGGCGGTCTTCCCGCAGACCTGCACGACCCACGCCCGCTGGAGCTCACCATGTCGAGGAACGTGACCAACACCACGCTCCCACGGGACGTTGACTCGTTCGTCCTGCAGCAGTGGGACGGCAGTGCGGAAGACGCGACCCTCACGATTCCATACACGTACAGCGTCTACTTCCGGGAGGAAGAGAAGATTGAGTGGGCCAACCGCTGGGACTTGTACTTCGTCAACCAAGACGAGAGCAGCAAGATCCACTGGCTCGGCATCATAAACTCAATCATCATATCCGGCCTGCTGACGACAGCGGTGGCTGTCATTCTGGCGCGTACGGTCCACGGCGACATCAAAGGCTACAAGGATGGTTCGCTCGAAGACGGCAAGCTGCGGCTCGGCAGACGGATCAGAGCGCTACATTCGCCGCGTCGATCGTCCGAGAAGGGCGGCCTGCTCGCTCAAGGCGACGGAGATGCAGTCACCGACCTCGACGACATTCTCTCTGACGACGAGCCGCCAGAGGAGATCACCGGCTGGAAACTCGTCCACGGCGACGTCTTCCGCCCGCCCACCTACGGCCCCCTCCTCGCGCCCCTCGTCGGCTCCGGCATGCAGCTCGTCTTCATGGCCGTCGGCCTCGTCGCCCTCTCCTGCATCGGCGTGCTCAACCCCTCCTTCCGCGGCGGCTTCATCTCCGTCGGCACCGCCCTCTTCATCCTCGCCGGCGCCTTCTCCGGCTACTTCTCCGCGCGCGTCTACCGCACCTTCGGCGGCACGCACTGGCGCAGCAACGCCATCGTCACCGCGACGCTCTTCCCAGGTCTCCTGTTCCTGACCCTCTTCCTCCTCAACCTCTTCGTCTGGGCCCAGGCCTCCTCCACCGCTATCCCACTCGGCACGCTGATCGCGCTCGTCGCGCTCTGGCTGCTCATCCAGCTCCCGCTCGTTTACGCCGGCGGCTGGTACGGCTTCGTGCGCGCGGGCGCGTACACGCACCCGATCAAGGCGAATGTCATCCCGCGCCAGATCCCGCCGCAGGTGTGGTACGCGCGGAACGTGCAGGCCGCGCTCCTGGCCGGCCTCGTGCCCTTCGCCGTCATCTTCATCGAGCTGTACTTTGTCTTCAGCAGTCTGTGGCTGGACAAGAGCGGGTATTACTACGTCTTTGGCTTTCTCGCTGTTGTCTCGACGATCTTGATCTTGGCCGTAATGGAGACGACCATTATCGCTGTCTACATCCAGCTGTGCGCTGAGGTACGTCACACCCTCTCCCATCCATGTACATACGCATGCTGACTCTTCCCGCCGCAGAATCACGACTGGTGGTGGCAGTCCTTCTTCATCGGCGGCAGCTCGAGCGTCTGGGTCTTCGCCTACTGCGCCTACTACTACACCCAGCACCTACACATCGCCGGCCTCGCGTCGACGCTGCTGTTCTTCGCGTACAGCTTCCTCGCGTGCGCTGTCTATGGGCTGTTGACGGGCACGATTGGGTTCTTGACGGCGTATGCGTTTGTGCGGCGGATCTATGGGGCTATCAAGGTTGATTGAGGGTTGAGTTGACGGGGGTGGGCGGGGAAGGATGGGAGAAGAAGAGGCATAATCACCGATTGGCAGCATCACCTACCACTGCGCCCTTCTCCGCGACGGGATGGGGCGCAGGCCGAGCCGAGCAAAGGAAGACGCAGGGCTCACGCGCGAACAAAAGTCGAAAAGTCGAGTCGCGGTCGATGGTGGGCGGCGAAGAGCGATGGAGTCATGGTGACAGGAAGTAGAGCTTCTACCGCAGACGCTTCGCCTTTGCGTCTTCTGCGCAAGACGTATTGTTGGCATGCGGGTCTGGCTCGATTTACCGCTGAGGTATGTCTTAAGGGGATTGGTGGCAGCGGCATTGGCTTGAAGGCGAACATCGGCATACTGCGATAGATCTTAGATGAGGTAATGATAATGTGAGACTGTATCATTAGACGCTGCCATCGCTCTCTAACAAGACTCTTGCGGGTTTCGGGTCATGATAAACGCAACGGTGAGAGGGCGCTCTGGAAGCCGGCGTATGAAAGCTTTCCATCACTTGTTGAACAAGATGACCTCCCCAAAGTCACCACCTCGAAGCTTCTCAACGACCCTCTTCTCGCTCAAACCCAGCGTCACGCAGATCTCGTCAAAACAGTGCCTCCCATCCAAAAGCCGCCTCAGCACCACCGTATCATGATAGTCATTTTCCTCCTCATTCCCGGCATCCCGCCGACGACCCGCACCCGCAACCCCCACCTCCATCACCAGCGGAGCCGAAGGCGGCGTAGCCCACCCACTCGTCAGCGCCGCCCGCTTCCACGCACGATCGAACTCCCGCACGGCATCCTCGTTGGACTTGGGTTTACTCTTCGTCGGCGACGAGTCCTGCGTCGATGACAGCCTCGTAGACAAGGAATTGTCCAGCGCGAGGGCGTACTTGTGCACGCGACGCAGGACGCCCTTGACGACGCCGTAGGTGATGAGGCGGCGGACGTCCACGCCCGCTAATTCGTCTTCGTGGGTGAGGGCGAAGTCTTGTACCGTGAGGCCGGGGGAGAGGGAGGTGTACAGCGCTACGAGCGACGCGGGCGAGACGGCGACTGCATCGGCAGGGTCCGGATGCAGTGGTGGTGGCACCGGCGGTGGGAGCGCGACGTACGCGCCGCACTCCTCCAACATCTCCTCGTCGCGCACGAACCACGCTAGATCTGTGGTGGGCGTGTAGATGGCCTGGAAGTGGAATAGATCCAGCAAGATCGCGCGCTCATGGTACACCAGCTCCCGCACCGCGCGCTTCACGAGCCGGACCTCCACCTCGGCGAGCCGCGCCAGCCGCATCACGGGCGTGACGCCGTCAGGAACGGGAGCAGGCGCGCGAGCGTCAGGTCCCGAGTCCAGAGTTCCGGGTTGGGGAGCGCGCGGACGAGGAGTGGGACATCCCAGCTGCGGACTTTGGGTGGCGGGGGCCGGCGGGGGGGCGCGAGGCGGAGGTTGAGGATATCGTGGGTGGCCGGGACGGGGATGCATGTCTCTTCGTAGGTGTTCATGTCGTCGACGATGCCTTTCAGTAGTGCATGCAGTACCCCCGTCGCTACTGCCGGGTAGTCGACATCGCCCGCCCACCTCAACCCGGGTAGTCGTTCCTCCGCCTGCAATAGCCCGCCCTCCTCCTCCAGCGCGCGGAAGAAGGACGCCGTTTTGGCCACGACGCGATACCAAGGCCGCGCATCTTGGCGTTCGTCTAGAACGAAGCAGACGTTGAACGTGAAGCGGTTGCGCTCGTATTTCGCATCCTCCAGGCTGATTGGAAAGCCCAGCACGCGGTGGCCGTTGGAGACGATGGACAGCGGGCGGTCGCAGAGCTCGTAGGGCGGGATGACGTTAGGCGAGATCTCGTTCCAGCGCACTCGAGGCGGTCTTGCTGGATCCGCTGGAGGCGCTGTGGCGATGATGGAGTCGTCGGGGTACTGGTGGACGACTGACGGGCCTCGTTCGGGGTGGAAGCGGGCATAGAAGACGGTTTGGAGGGCCATCGAGTCGAGTCGAGTCCGGCCCGTCGGATCCGTTGCCGCTACATCTTGCCCCGTCGCTCAGGCAATGGTGTAGTCTTGCTGGCTGCTAGGAAGAGAGGTCGCATGAACGCGCTGCTTCTGATTGGCTCGCCGGTGCCCGGATTGATCTCCGCGACCACAACAGGCGTGTATAATAAATGTAGGGTACGTACGAGTGCAGTGACAGGTGCAAGGCCCCACCCGCAACGTACACGTGTATCCACAGGCCTCAAAAGGTACGGTCCAAACCGACCCGATCAGCCCCCAGACACCTCGCTAGACCAAACCCACACCATCATGCCGTTCCAAATGCAAATCATACATACAATCCCCCTCGTGGAACGTCATCCCGATCATGATATCCACACACCCTCATAACCCTCCTCATCGACTGGGGAACAACCCCCTGAGCGCCTTCCGCCAACCCGGCGTCCCCCGGCTCTCCTCCGCGTCCGGATCGACGGGTGTCCCTTCCCCGTCGCGCCGGCCCAGCATAGCGACCGCGCGCTGGCGTGCCCACTCTCTTCTCCCTGCCGTGGAGGGGGGCTGGATCTGGACCTGCGTTGATGGCTGGGCGGTGGCCGCGATGGGTGCGGTCGTACTCCTCGGTCGCCCGGGTATAGGCGCAGGGGGTGGTGCGGGATGTGAGGGTGGCGGTGGGGTCATCATCTCCGTCATACTCCCCTGCCCTCCCGTCGATGTCTGCGCAAGCGGCGTACTACTCCGCACCGGCGCAGACACCACGCGCCTCCCCCCCACCATCCGCGCCATGCTCGCCACACCCCGGACCCGCAACCTCTCACCCAACGTCCCCCCACCTCCCTGCTCCATCCCGCCAGCATTCCCCGCAGCTTCCGGCCCGTCCTCAACTGCGCCCCGCTCCCTCAATCTCCGCACCGCCCTCTCCCGCCTCACCATCGCATTCGTGACCCCCCTCGGACAGTAGCCCCGCGGTAGAGCACTGCGCTTGCAGATCGGGCACAGCGAGCTACTCTCCCGCAGAAAGGTATCGACGCACTCCGGGTGGAAGATATGGTGGCACGGCAATTCACGCACGATCGTGCCCTCGTCCGCCTCCGCCTCCGCCTCCGCCTCCGCCTCTCCCTCCGCCGCGCCAGCCGGCACGAAGTCGTCGAGGCAGATGGCACACGTGGGCTGCTGGAGTGGGGTAGGGCGGAAACTCGTCTTACGAGCCGCAGAGGGACGGGACCCGCGGGGCTCGGAGGCGTCCAGTTTATCCTGCAGTACCGCCGCCGCAGGCGCCACAGGGGCGCCCGTGCCGTAGGTGTAGAGGGGCATGCCGTTCAAGACCTCCTGCGGCACGGTCAGGCGCTTGATCCCCAGCGCCTCGAGGTCCACCTCCCCGTTCGCCACGCGGCGACGCAGGACCTGCCGCCGCCGGCGTTGCAGCCAGTGCATGACGAAGGAGGTGAAGCCGATGATGGCGAGCAGGATGCCGAGCACGACGAGTAGGAAGACCCACAGACTCGGCAGCTGGCTCGTCGAGCCCGCCGTGTCGATGTCCACGTACAGCCGCACGTAGTCCCGCGAGTCGTAGAACTCGGTCAGGTTGTGGCCGAAGGGGACCTCCGTCATGTTCCCGCTGTACTCATCGCTCGCCTGCATCAGCTCCGCCGCGCTCGCGCCGGGGAGGGCATAGACCGGGTAGTCGTTGTCCCGCTTCCAGCTGCCGCCGTCGCCCAGACCCCAGACGGCATCGCTGACTTCGGGCGGGGTCTCGACGCCAGTGTCGTTGGGGAGCCAGAAGAGGAATGCGCGGACGAGACCGTCGGCGTGCCGGGCGGCGGCGAAGTACTCCTGCACGCACTCCGGGCTTAACCACGGCGCGAGGGCGACAAGGTCGTATTCCGCGTCCGGCAGGTTCTGGATGCGGGTGGCGTTCGCCGGGACGTAGGGGCCGGAGGCGTTGATGCAGGGGGAGCCCGGGGTCAAGGTCGGGGTGTAGAGGAGGCCGGACGCGGCCTTGCCGGGCGAGGCGCCGTTGGTGCTGAGGGTGCGCAGGTTGAAGGAGGTGAGGTAGGCGAAGGAGAGGGTGGAGTTGACGCGGGCGGGGCGGGGCGCCGGGTGCTGAGCGGGGTCGACGAAGTCCGGGTTCGGGAGGACGTAGGTCACCGAGGTGAGGGAGGTGGCGCCTGTGAGGGTGGAGTGTTAGGGTAGGTGGGGGTGGTGGTGGTCGGAGGGCTTGGCGGATCGCATACTCATCGTGATCTCGCGGCTCGGACGGACCGGCCGTGGGGTATCGTTACTCCAGCCAAGAGAGGGATGGGCGCATACTTGTGGGGCGATGGACGGGAGATCTCTAATCAGACAACGGTACTATACAGAAGACGTTGGCTGGGGGGTAGGGAACAGACGATCAGCGACGCAGCGATGGTGACGAATGGCTGGCGAAACGAAGCGCGGATCGCCGGCGATCCGCCGCCACCCTCGAGACAAGCTTTGCGGGGTGTCGATCTCTCGGAGTGCGCCATCTGCGCCCTCACCACCACCTCAGCACTTCATCTCCACTCCACCCGGCACACCCCGGCGCGATGCCCTTCACCAAGAAGAACGCCGCGCCGAAGCCGCCCAAGCACGACCGCCGCTCCTCCTCCCGCCATAGCACACCCGTCTCCACCCTGACCGAGGAGAGCCCCGCGCCGCCCACCCCCCTCGACGGCACCCCCGTCACCACCACCCCTCACCCCGCCAGCGCTGCTGTCCCACCCGAGAGCGCCTACCTCTCCACCGCGACCGCCGCCCTCCTATCCGGCGATGTCAGCATCGAGCAGCTCATCCGGGGCACGACGGCCAGGGCGTCGGACCCGCCGTCTGCGAAGGAGTTGTTCGCGCTGCACGACCGGCTCCGTGACACGCTTAACAAGACCATGAGCAAGCGCGGCGAGGTCTGCGATCGCTCGATGCGGCAGCTGGTGCAGAAGCGGAAGGAGCGCATGCAGGCGGAGCGGGAGGCGGAGGCGGAGCGGGAGGCGCGCGAGCTGGCCGCACTGAAGGAGCGGGAGCGCGAGGACGGGGAGAGGCGGAGGGGGAAGAAGGAGAAGGAGAAGGAGAAGGGCCTGAGTCGGAAGCGGTCGCGGGACGAGATGGAGGTGGATGCGCCGGAGCAGGATGAGGAGAAGGAGCGGGCGAAGCGGCGGGAGAGCCTGCCTTCGGTTGGCGCGCATGGGCTGGCCCGGCAGGATGGCGTTGGAGTACACGAAGGTGTGTTGGCTTCTTTCACTTCTCTCTCCAGCTCATGGTTTATGTCTCACTCTGCGATGCGCTGCTCGCGGATCTGCGTGTGGTCCGCTGAGCCCATCATACTCTCGCCTTCATCTGCAATGGTCCAAGCAATCAGAGGCTCTTTCACTTTCACCAAACACATCATCCGCTACCACTCCCATTCATGTTCATATTCACTAGTGTTCCGCGGGCGCTGAAACATGTGATCACCACCAAAACAGTCGCGAGAGTACCAACTACCGAAGGTCATACTAAATGTGAAGCGTACAGGCGTCCCACCACCTCCATCCCCACCGGTCCAGCCCGGCACCGCGATCATCGACCCAATGGACACCGCGCCCTCTCCCTCCGACTCCGAAGATGCGCGCGCCGACGCCCCCTCCACGATCCCGCTCTACGAACGCGCCTTCGGCCAAGACCCCTCCCAGTTCGACGACCACACCATCTACGACATCCGGCCCGTCGCGCCCGACATGACCGACGACGAGAAGCGCGAGATCTACAACGTGCTGTACTGGCCGACCGTCGACCTCGGGGACTACACCGCCGGCACACCCCCCGACGAGGACTTCAGCGCGCAGAAGCCCGCGAACCAGGTCAACTTCTCCACCTTCCAGACGTACGTCGAGCCGTACATCCGCCCCTTCACGGAGGAGGACGTGGCGTTCCTCAAGGAGCGCGGGGACCGCCTGATGCCGTACGTGATCCCAAACCACGGCGGCAAGTCGTACAAGGACGTCTGGGCGGCGGAGGACGGGCTGACGGGGATCGAGCCCCCCGCAAAGTTCGAGCTGAACCCGAATGAACCCCGCGGGAGCATGGAGGAGATGGACGACGCGACGGCGGAGACGGACGAGATCAGCCACGGGCCGACGATGGAGCGGCTGCTGTCGCTGATGCGCCCGCAACCCATCGGCAATACCTCCAAGAAAGACGACACCACCGAAACCGACGCCAACGGCGACACCATCATGCTCAACCCCGACGACGACACCAACAACCCGGCCACCCAACTCGGCGCCCCACCCGACGACCAACCCACCTTCCGCCCCGCCACCCAACTTCCCCCGGACGCCCCCCGCCCCCCCAATCCGCCCCCACTCGACTACCCCTCCCTCGAAGCCCGCGCGATCCAAGAACTCCGCTACGCCGGCCTGCTCCCCCCGCACCCCAACCCCGCAGACCCCTCCACGAACCCCCCCACAGCCGTCGCCAACTACGCCGCGCACGCCGACGACGAGGTCGCGGCCCGCCTGCGCACGCTGCAGCACGAACTCCGGCGCGTGAGCCGCGCGAACAACGCGCGGAAGGCGCGCGTGCTGGAGCTGACGGAGGAGCGGATGGCGGGGCAGGAGTACGGCAATATCGCCGACGATCTAGATAACCAGGTCAATGCCGCGTATCTGAAGCGCAACCGGAGTTTGGCGGGCAAACCGGCGAAGAAGGGGGGTGGGGGTGGAGCGCACTCGGTTGCGGCGGCGCAGGGGAGGAAAGGTCGGGTGGGGGTTGGTGCGGGTGGGGTAGGTGGGGGCGCCGGGAGGCAGGTGAGTGAAGGTGTCAGGGCGCTGATGCAGAAGAGAAGGGATTGGATTGAGATGGTTGGCCCTGTGGTGGGGTACGGGCGGCCGGAGATTCTGGGGGAGGGGGAGACGGTGTTTGATGCAGGGAGTCTGGGGCGGTGGGAGGGGGTGGAGAGGGAGGTGGAGGCCGGGGAGGTGGAAGGGGTGGGCGGGTTGGTGGGGGACGGGGAGTGAGCGCGTGGGGGGGGGGACGGCTTTGGCTCTGGGCGATTGCGCGGAAAGGGCTGTTTGGGGTCTGTGAGGGGTGGTGGATGAGCGATCAGGATACGGATGCCCCCGGGTGGGACTGCGAATCGGACCGAGCCCACGCGACAGCTTGAGCTAGCTCCTGACTGTAGTCCATGCCCCGTCGAGGGCGCTGCCCAGTCGCAGCGCAATGCTCCTGCCTCTCCATTGCTTTAGCCATATCCCTGCTCCCCGCGAATGACTTCCAGCCTCCAACCCACAACGCGCACGGCGCATCGCATCGAGACGTCGATCTCATTGGCCAGGTACGACACGTCGTGCTTCACCGAGCTGCAGACAGGCGGTGTGATGGTGGTCTGTCCGCGGGACTACCCACGAACAGACCACAGGGTGTACACGCATAACGTCGAGTCCCGCCCGACGATAGTGGTGGCGGTGATGATGCGTCTGGGGATGCAGTGCCTGTATCGGGCCCACTGGTCCAGAAGTGCACAGGTCGAGATACCGCTGTGTAGTCACAACAGACTCGCGACCAAATCCATGATGACTGCTCCGAACATTGGCCGGTCGTATGATCGGCTGTGGTCCTCAGAAAGCCGCCCAAGTCGGATGTTGTGTGACGTGGATCCATGCATGCATACTGCAATCCACCTGCGGGCTCCCGGAACTCCTGCACGTCATACACTAGTGTGCGTTGCACGGCTTGCCGCTTGACAGCTGCAGGTGTCCGTGGGAGGGCCGTTTGAGGTGCCGGCGTGGGGTGTGCGACCCTCGGCGTGTGACATCGCACGCGCTTCGTGACGAGGCAGGCAGGTGGAGCCGGGGCGGCTGCGGTCTGTGATCAAGTCCGCGAACAGACTGTCCACTGGTTGAGGCTTCGGGTCATGGCTCAAAAGGTGGCTTGCAGAGTTCACTGGGGCGGTAGCGCGCCAGCCTCCATTCACACCAAGAACGTCCAGAAGCTCGGGTAGACGAACTCGTCTTCGAAAATGCGCTGCACCTGCTCCAGCACGAACTTCTCAATCTTGCCCACGTTCTTTAGCACCTGCCCGCCTCGCTCCGCGCCACCCATCTCGCTCTCGATCTTGATGTCTTCCAGTAGCGCGCCGACCCGGCCCGGTCTCTCACTGTCTCCAGCAGGAATGTCCAGCAAGCCCTCGCCACCCACTAACGCCTCCGCGTCCTCGGGTGCGAGGAAGCTCAGGTGAGCCTTGCGCTTGATGTAGGCCATGATACCGACTCCGTCAAATGTCATGCCCGTGATGTTCAGCTTCAAGGGGATGCCGACGAAGCTCGGCATTGGGTAGTCCAGGAAGACTTCCGCGGTGAGGAAGAGCTTCACGTCTCCACTGTATGTCGCATGGAAGACGACCTGCAGGTCTTCTGGGCTGACCTCATTACTGTGAGCGGACGGCGTATGGGGGCCCGGGCCATCCGATACCGCTGACGCCCGGCGCTGGTCAAAGTAGCCACTGTGATCGCGGGATCGGGGCCTGTCGGACAGGGTGGCCGAAGAAGGCGGCGGCGAAATGGAGCTGAAGGACTCGGCGTGCTGGTGTCCCAGGTTGCTGCGCGGGATCTGCGAGCCGTGCTGGAACTGCGCGCCGGCCACGGCAGCGAGTGGCGTGTTCGTCCCTGACAACCCAGACATTGGCAGATGGAAGTACCCCAGGCTCGACGTCCCACCCAACATACCCGGTGTATTCGCTCCGCGGGACAGCGCCGAGTTGGTCAAAAGTCCTAGTGATCCCAGTGACGGTGCCTGCGTGGGCCTGCTAGCCATTCCACGAAGGCTCTCGGTGACCTTCGCCGCGGGTGCGCCATGGCCAGGGTGATGACCCGGCACCTGCTCGCCATCACCGTCGTCTTGCTCATCCTCGTAGAACTCCGGCAGCGGGTCGCAGATATCCTTCAGCACGATCTGCGGCGCGACGTTGCCAAAGTCGAAGGCCTGGCATTTCACGGAGCGGATCAGGCGGGGCAGGGGGATGTGCTGGAACCTCTCATGCACGAAGTCCCGGATAGTTTCCGCGAGTCGTAGGCCATCTGGGCCCTCGGTGAGCGTCTGCCAGTCGATGTCGACCGACATTGCTCTACAGGTCGATCTGAGGAATGCCCAGTGGAGTAGATGGCGAGCGTGAAGTGGGTCCGCCGGCTGCCGCCACGGGACGGGAGGCACAACGGCGATCGACTTGATCCCAATTCCATCAACATCGCTCACGGCAACACACACATGTACATTCAGATCCAATTCAATAGAAACATATATGTATGGAAGACAGACGTGTGCTCCAAGTGAAGATGCTCCAAGACGCATCGTCCTCCTGGAATGATCGCGCTGATCCCTTTCGGCAATCACCTGACGGGCACCGACTGCAGGAAACACACCGCAATAACGTCTCGCTTAGGTGCATGATGCACCCTTCGAATGCCGCGGCGCATACATGCACCGGGGAGCCTTCCGCGCGCACTAGCGCTTCATGTACGACCGACCATGACATCGAGGGGCACTGCTGAGCCGCTGAATGCTCTTCCAAACGCCAACAGCGAGGCACTCGAGTCACTGCGACGGGGCCAGCCTGGAAGGTTCTAATGCAGACAAGGTGAGTCTCCAGTGTACTAGCGACACAAAGCGCGCGTGGTCTGATGAAGACAACTGGATCACCATACTGCTCAGAGATATCGAATGCGGTCTGCTGAACAGCCTGCCAAACACCAGAAGAAGCCCCTCACCGCCTTGCGTCGTGAGACCGCCACCGTGTATCGCCACGCCGGAGCGCCAGTACCGCTGCAGTCAGTGAAGCAAGCATCCTCCTCCGAGCGCTACCAACCGCTGCCGCCGTGACACCCTACCACATCCATCATGAGTCAACTAGCCCTGGACTTCCAAATGAAAGACGGCACTTACGCGACGCTCGCTACTTCCCAGCTTTCTGGCACGGCCCACACTTCTGGCCCTCGATGACTTTCCGCTGGTGAGTCGTGGGGCAGGTGTTCCGCTTGGAGACGGCGCATGGCGCCTTCTCCTTCAGCTCGTGGCTGCAGGTGTACTTGTGCGTGACTTCGAGACACATCTTGGCGTGTTATTGGAGGGGCGATGGATGGTGGGACTGCTTGGAGTGGTCAGTGCATGTCCGAGCCCTCGAGCTCGGGAGGAAGGACGTACAATTTGATCCTGCGTCGTCGCTCGGTGGATCGTGCGGTAGGCTGCTGATTTCGAGGTGCGCCGAACTGCAAGTAGTCGAGCGACAGTATATAAGGCATTTGAGGACTGCGTCGTTTGGAATGCGCGGATGCAAGGGCCAGTCCACCGGTGGGCCACTGCACACTCCATCTCTTCTGTAGTACGAGCCGCTATTGGAAGGAGTCGGTGTCCTGTCCACGGCCCGGGGAAGGACTGCCGCGCGGATGCAGGTCCCACGCTGGCCTCGTGTGCCGGGGGCTCTGGCAGTGCTGTGCCGGGAGGCGACGGGAGTGTTGTCCCATTCTGTTCGTCACGCGATCACAATAATGTCACTGATGCCTTGATCTCAGTAGGGACAAGGCATCGCTAGACTCCACAGCTATGCTGCGACCGCTCATTGCTCCCGGTGTCGCCGGGCGGTGGATCTCGTCTGTCTTGTCTCGCTGACCGTGAGGATGTGAAGTCGTGCGCGGCTCGGCGAGCGCCACCCGATCTTGGAAGGGGCAGCATGGGTGATGAAGGTATGCGGACTACTGGCGGCGCATATCAGAGCCGCTTTGCCCGGTATCACAGCGGTGAGAGCTACATGTAGGCGCTGATTAGTCTGGACCCGGAGCGTTGCGCGCAGTGTCCGCTTCAGTCTAAGCACGCATAGAGCAGATCAGGACATCATCACAACAGGCCCTGCC
>JAWDJV010000156.1:0-33148 GCA_033119285.1 Teratosphaeriaceae sp. CCFEE 6253 | reverse complement strand
CCCTACGCCGCCATCGACCTCTTCTCGTTCGAGACGCTGAAGCGGAGGCTGGTCGCGCGGAATATGCGGCTGTACAATTTGACGGATGAGGAGGATGCGCTGCCCGGGAACTTCACCTTGGCTTTGATGGGTGGTGTTAGGTGCGTTGTTCTCCATGCGCCGGCCCTCCTCAGAACGTGTTAGCGTGGCAGATACGTTTTGACTGACGGCTGTGGGTGTAGTGGCGCCTTCGGCGCTAGCATCGTCTATCCCCTTAACCTGCTGCGTACTAGGCTGCAGTCACAGGGGACGCCCGCGCACCCACGCACCTACACGGGCATCGGCGATGTCACGCGCCAGACGATCCAGGGAGAAGGGGTGCGGGGGTTGTTCAAGGGGTTGACGCCGAATCTGTTGAAGGTTGTGCCGGCGGTCTCCATCGTAAGTTGACGCTACATCTTCACATTCGCTTCACCAGATGTTGTTGTGTGCTGATACAGGGGGTGTCCGACAGACCTACGTCGTCTACGAGAACTGCAAGAAAGCGCTGCATCTGCATTGAGAGTCCCAGGGCGATGGTTGAGCCGGGAGTAACCTTTCTACATACATCTTATCACCTACACCTACACTCGAGGAGCCCCGGGCACGGCGAATGGCCCGGGCCGATGGAACTGGCAGACACCGACGCGGATCAACTCGCACGCGAGCCGGCGGGCGGTCAGGCACGCACCCGTGTCCCGGAGGATCGATGTTCCAAGCAGGGCGCCCGGAGTTTGGCAGCGCTGTTGGCTCCGGCCGCCTAAGGGAAGGCCTTGTGAGTATCTGAATTGCTTCTTGCGGACTTGCATAGCCAATCCGAATCCTGCTGCACGCAGTGCACAAGTCTACCACTCTGCCCTGCAACTGCTACTGCAGAATGCTTACTTTGCCCACTGATGCCCCGAAAGAGTAAGGCGGCCTGCGGCGTGTTAGTAAGCGGCATAGGACTCACGTGATCCAGGTGTTTGGCGATGTGGCCTCCATGGTTGCCTCTGGACGTGACGACTAAGCTGGAAATGCATTGGACCCTATCCAGGCGTACAAGTACTCCAACGTAAGGACTCTGCTGAGCCGAACGCAGCATACCAAAGCTTGCCTCCACCCTTTCAGTCTCCCAAACAAGCCAATCCAAACTGCCTCCCAGCGCTTCTTGATACAGTCTGTACAATGTCAACCCCAGCAACAGCAACAACAGAGACGCCTAGCGCGCCGCCCGCGGGCCCCGGCCTCGCACCCCAGGCTCTACTGAAGCGCCGCGCGGGGAGCTCCATCAAGGAGTTCAAGGAGCACTACATCCAGCGCCACGCCCCCATCGCGCTGCCCTGGGCGCTCGCAAACGGCGTCTCGTACTACGCTCAGGTACGTGCAAAGCATCGTCGAAGCTCTTGCCATGAATTCTCGTCACTGATCCCTTTCCCAGCTCCACCAACCCCTCCGCTGGGCGACTCCAGAACTGGAAGCCAAGTACACCGCCGCAGGCCTCAACCTCACGGACTGGGACGCCGTGGGCGAGATGCTCTTCCCGCCCGTCCTGACGCTGGAGGACTTCTACCGCGCGAAGGTTGGGCACGCGTACCATGTCGAGGTCATCATCCCGGATGAGCGGCGGTTCTTGCTCGCTAGTGCGTTTGAGCATATGGGCGGTGTGGAGCCTGGGGCGGTGGTCGGGGAGCGGGTGGAGTTTATTGTGGGTCGGAAGGCGGTCGTGGAGTTTGAGGAAGCCAAGGGGGTTTGGGAGGGGTATGGGGGCCGGTAGGTGAGTGTGGGCGGTCGGGTCGGAGGTGTTGGCTGTGTGTTCGGTTGTTGTCGTGAGCTGGTGAGCTTGGCAGCTGTTTATCGGTCATTCGGGATCAAACGCATCAGTGCTCGGATCAATCGGTCGTCCTTCCTTTTGCCGTGCCACGCATGGCTGCCCTTGACCGCTTTTCGTGGGCATGTACGCTGTCGCGCCGGCAGTGGCGTGTCCGTTGCTCGCCACTCTACCCTCCGTTGTACTCTCTCTGCAGACTCGAGCGAGTCGAGCTCCGCTTCCGCTTCCCGCCCACCCACTCGTCAAAGTCCGGCACCGCCATCCCCGCCGCTGCCAACTTCCTCTTCTTCTTCTCATTGCACTTATTATTCGAATTCTTCCGATCCGCGAATCGACTCGGATTCGCCGCCAGCGCCGCCACACCCCGGCCCTCAATGACATCCATCACTACCCGCTTATCCCGCGCCATCGTCTCGGTGATCCGCGCCAGCCGCTCCGACATCCGCAGCGTCTTGTCCTCGCCGTAGCCGTTGTTGTTGCCGCCCTGCGCGTACAGGATCGCGCCGCCTTGGTGGTAGATGAGGACCGAGCGGAAGAGCATGCGCATGCGGGCGTTGACCCACGCGGGCGTGTAGTACTCCTTGGAGGACTCGTGGTGGGGTTTGTGGTTGTACGCCGACTGCTGCTTCAGCGCGTTCTCGTGCCGGCGCTCGGCGTCCGCGCGGTCGGTCTCGTCCAGCCCCGGCGGGAGAGCCTCCCGCGTGTCCTCCGTGTATTGCGTGTTGGCTGCTACAAGGAACTGGGCCACCCAGTGCGTCTCGTGGTGCTGCATTTCTTGCCAGTCGTCCACGCCCTCGCCTTGGTAGACTAGCGGTGGCAGGGTCGGGTACACCATGCCCTGGGTGTTCTCATGGGACTCTGCATCTGGACCATCCAGCAGGGGGTACACGGGCGCAATCTGGGCCTCGATCGATTTCTGGGCCATCTTGAAGTGCTTGTTGCAGAATCTCCCCTCGTTGTATGGTGTGGGCTTGAAGCGCTTCTCGCCGGGACACTTGGTGCATACCGGGTTCTCTCCCGTCCAGGACCAGGCCGGCTCAGCCGCCTTGGACAGGGTCCTGCTTCGCGGCGGAATTGATGCAGCCTCGCTCGGCATGTCGAGAGCCGGCGCATCGTCCTCCGAGAAGGTCCATTCAGACTGCGGTTGTTCTTGAGCGTACGGCAGTGCTGCCGTGACGTCGGGATGAAGCTGGGGGCGCACATAAAGCCGAGGGTCAATATTGGTGTATGGCCGATCGGGGCCTGCGACGGTATGCGAAGAGCTATGTCGTGTGAGAAGGCCGTCGAGTCCCATGTCTTGAGCATTGGGTGGCGGGCTCATTACCGTCGTCAAAGCTGAGGAGAGCAGCGATGGGGCATGCTGCGGTGACCATGTGTTGGCATGAGCGAGTCCGCCGCTGTCATGACCATGATTCTGCTGATGAAAGCCATTGTAGGATATCGGAAATGACTGAGAGAGAGTGTCCCACCCATGATCATTATGGTATGCTGGAAACGACCGAGAGTGCCTCAATTGCGCTCCGTGCATAGTGCTCGGTGTGCCACCCTCGTATCCCGCAACGGGAAAAGCAAGGCTCCCGGACGTACCCAATGGATCATGCAGCGGCAGACTCGGAGGCCCGTTATGGTTCGCTCCGCCGTACCCGAGCCCAGAGGCGACATGACTAGCGAAAGGTGCTGGAGTGCCGCTCTCCGGATGAGGCGTGGCCCCAGAGGCAGGCACTACCACCTCGGACTCTTCGTGGGCTCTGCCGGGCCGAAAGCCGCTGAGATCGAGATCGTGCTCGTCGCCGGTGTGTGGATGGGCGAAGTCGTCGTCGAGGTCGAGAACGCTAGTGGAGTGGCAACAAATTGGCGCCATCCAGAAGGTTGAGATCGGATTTGTGACTTACCTTGGCTCATTGATGTTCCCAACATCAGCGCCCCAAGTCGCTGGGTCAATATCTTGTGCATACAATGGATTGTTCATGGTCGACTTTCCTGATTCTGTGGACTGCTGGCCAGCCTCAAAGCTCTCCTTGGGTGGTGTAGTGAGATTAGAGATTATGGTGAATACAGTGTGTTGATGTCCGAGTATCGCAATCTCAAATATATACATGTTGTCCAAGGCCATGAGACCCAGGGCCAGTGACTCGGGGCGGGTAGCCAGTAAATGATACGGCGGTATGATCGCAACAAACACGCGCAGTGGCGAGCGTGCGGCTTGTGCCGGGTGTGTCTACTCGATACTGATACAGAGCTTGCCGAAATGCTTCTGATCCCACATATACTGCGACGACAAGTCAGAGAGGGAGCAGCCTGATCGTGAAGGGACACCGAGATACCTGATATGCCTCCTTCGCCTGTTCCAGCTTAAAGACTTTCTCGTCGACCACGGGCTTGATGTTATTCGCCTCCACCGCGCGGTTCATTTGCTCGAACATCAACCGCGGCCCAACCAGCACGCCGCGGACGGTGCAGACGTGGTTCAGGCACTCCACGAAGCTGGGCTGCGTCTCGCCCTTGATGCCACCCAGGAAGCCGATGATGGTGATGACGCCGTCCATGGCGACGGCCTGGAGTGACTGCTTCATGGTGTTCGGCCCGCCGACCTCGATGACGTGCTGCACACCACTACCTCCAGTAAGCTTCTTCGCCGTCTCACCCCAGTTGCTGTCCTCCTTGTAGTTGATGATGTGGTCCGCGCCGAGCTGCTTGAGCTTCTCGCCCTTCTCCTTGGACGACGTCGTCGCGATGACCCGCGCCCCGGCGGCTTTCGCGAATTGCACGCCGAACATCGACACGCCGCCGGTGCCCTGCGTCAGCACCCACTCGCCGGGCATCAGCTTGCGGCTCTCCAGGCCGTAGAGGGCGTTCCACGCCGTCAGCCCCGCGCACGTGAGCGTGGCGCCCTCGAGGAAGTTGAGGTTGTTAGGCATAGTCACCAGGCCATCCTCGTCATACGCGCCGTACTGGCGCAGGCAGCCGTCGATGGAGCCGCCGACACCCGTGGTGATGGAGTAGGCGTCCAGAGACCCCGCGACGTGGCCCTGGTTGAAGAGGGTGAGGACCTTGTCGCCGGGCTGGAAGCGGTGCACGCGCTTGCCGACTGCCTCGACGACGCCGGCGCCATCGGATGCGGGGACCACGCCGTCCGCGCAGGGGAACGGGTACCTTGCTGGGGGGTTAGTGAGGCGCGTGGACTGCATCTGCTGGCAAATACGCACATGCCCTTGGCGATGATGAGGTCGCGATAGTTGAGAGAGGAGCCATGGACTGTAGCGGACGACGTTAGTCGGGCTACAAGAGGCTTGGATACCACAGCTTACATTTAACCAAGACTCCCTTGTCTCCTATCTCGGGGATCGGGGCGCTCTCGTCGAGCTTCAGCCCGTCGAATCCGGTCTTCTCGGCGACTCGCCACTGCTTCTGAGTACGTGCAGACATGCTGGCTCGTGACAATGGCTCAGAGAAGATAAGTGAAGATCACGAAGGAGTCGGGGGGAACGGACGTGGCTACTAGAGAAATGGAGTGACCTACAAACGGTATTTACCTGGTCAGACCTACGAAGAAACAGTGGGTGGAGCCTTCTCGCCATCGAATCGAATGACGACAGCAGGAAAAACAGCGCATGTGGCAACTGGCAAGGGTCGACCTGAGTGAAGTGAGGTGTCGGCTTGTTTCCGCTTGCGGAAGCGAAGCATCACCGGGGCATCTCCGAGGCATCTCCGCCCACCCGACCACCCGAGACTCGATTCCACTCCACTCCACCCCTTCCCACCCCTACCCACCCTTTCTCCTCCCCCACCGCGCCACTGTCCGCCCGCTGTGTGACCTCCGCGGTGTCTTCTGCACGGGACATCCGGTAACGATCTGGCTGTCGATGGTCTTTGCCTCAGTAGTGGCAATCTGACACTCACAGCTCGAACAATGAGCATTCACTCAAGCTAACACGCCGGCGCAGCGAGATTCTGATAATCAGCTTGCTCTACTCCGTCGGCTACACGAACCGTAATTCAGGGCGGTGCAGGATTGGCGAGCAGCAAGCCCAGGAGCTATCGCGCCTCATTATGAAGACATTCTTTGGGAGTGGAGTCCAATGCGCCGCCATTGTGCACATATCCGCGCTTGTTGCTAGCGACTGACCACTCAGTGTATATCCGCCACTTGATTGTGCTGGCATCCAGTACAACGCTGCAAACACACCGCCGGCAATCACTGACTAGATCACGGGTGAAAGGCATAGCCTTTGGCATTCGGGCTCGGCCCAAGCACTCGCACCCAGCCCTCTGGTGTTCCTCTCCCACCTTTCGCGTGCCCTCTCGGAAGGTCGAGTCCGAATGGCACGCCAAGCTTCGCGTGAATGTAGGAGCTTGGACCGACAGCATGGAGCAGGTCATTGGTCGATCGCGTGGCTCACAAACGGCAGCCTCGATCCATTGGCGATGGCCTATCTTTTATAATCCATCAGCGCTGAGTTATATTTCGAGGCTGATATCGAGTCTGTTGCATGATCTGAGCCGCACTTCTACCGGGCCTGTGCGATCAACGGCGTGCCCCACAATCGACACGCCACGATGCCACGGAAGGCCGGGTCCCACAGTAATTAGCGATTATCCCTCACGTTTGATGGAGCGTTACGTTGACGCTGCTGTCAGACGCGACGACCTCTCGCGGCTCGAGGGAGAGCAAAGCTCGGCTCCTGAAGGCGGAGTCTGTCGAGTCTCACTACCAGGAGCTGCTGGGTCAGCAAGACGCCCTACTGGATTGGCGAGATGCAGAGCTCAGTGCCCGAGATGCAGAGATTGCAAAGCTGAAGCGGCAGCTCGAGAGCGCCAAGCGCGGGAGCCTAGTTGGCTCGGAGGTGTCCGAGCATGAGGATTGGCCGCCTTGGGAGCAAGAGGCGGGCGAGGACCATCATCTGGGAAAACAACAAGGAGCTGAAGAAGACCAGGTCCCCGTCGCGCCTGAGTTATCGGACTTGCCCGTCTCTCAACAGTGCGACTTGCCGAGTGCCGAGAAGGAACCCGAGGCCGATATCCCCGAGGGCAAATGCGTGGAGTGCGGACTTTACATGGTAATCGCCCTGGACTCCAGCGATGACGCCCTAGGCAACCGGTCTCGGCTGAACGACTGTTGGTACGACAAGCACTGCGGCTCGTGTGGCAATTTAGGCGTATACTGCACCGTGCCCTTCAGCACGCAGGTGCGCCTACTCCAGCAGGCTCTGCGACTCGCACAGCAGACGCTGTGGTGTGCCCTCCGGCGGCATTGGCCAGAGGCTCAAGCCGAGTATTATCCCGAATCCTTTGAGCAGGTCCGCTTCGGCCGCCAAGAGCTAGAGTACGCATTCGGCAGCACCCAATTCTCTAGATACACGGCGCAGCTGGGCTGTCGGGCCCGGAACAACATCATGTGGGACATCAGGAACCTTGTCGGGCTCCGAAACGCGGTCTCGCACCCCTACCGGACGTCCAACGAGGACGTGGACATGCATATCCAGCGGGCCCAGAAGCTGGCCATCGCGGTTGGGGATGAGCCACGCGCGATGAAGCTGCGACGTCTACGCGACGAGCTGCACGAGGCTCTCGATCTGTCGTTGGCCGAGATCGAAGCCTACGAGCCCTTCGCCGCGCTGCCGTACGCGCGTCCGTGGGCGCTGCATCACCAAGTGCTACTCCATGACTATGAACCACCCTTCTGCAGCATCGACACTAAGACGCCCGCCTGTATCCAGCGCGCGGCGCGGGAATGGCGAGCGAAGGGTTGCCGGCCTGGGGAAATGACCCCGGAACTCGCGAGGGAGATCAAGTCCGCGCGGGATCAGCTTCACCGTAATGGCCAGCTTTTGTGGGAGGACGGCCAGGCGTACAAGGACCTGGTCGAAGCGTACAAGGCAAACAACAAACTCAGGGACAGGGAGACATGGGCGTGGTGGCTCGAGGAGACTGGCAGTCTGAGGGAGTTCTTCGGGGACAGACCATGAGCAGCTAGGGGGTGCCTGCTTCGTTCTCGAATCCGCGACCCCCTGGGGCTCTGCTTTACGACCCGAGTATCTCTGCAAGAACCCCTACGCATGCACCGGCAATGGCCCCGCGGCTCCGGCATCTTGCAGGACAGTGTCAGACGATGATCGAACCGACCGACCGCAACACCGATTCGCTCTCATCGGTAGACTTTGGGCTGGAAGCTTGGCTCACGTGCCAGCAGTCACAGTCTGCGTCGTTGCTGGCCGCCGAATGCCGCACGGATGGTAGCAAGATTGTTTTCGTACCCACGCTATCGTTCTTCCACCGAGTTCCCACGCTACTATTGGCTTCGAGATGCTGACGCAAGACCTGTGTTCGACATTTTCGTGCCCGCACCCTCGGAATCACTTCACGGTTCAGGGCTCTGCCTATATGAAGGGCCCAAGTCAGCGGCAACACGTCTCCGAATACTCTGATGTACAAGTTCGCCCGATCCGCCCAGTCACGACTATCCACCAGCGAAGATCATACATGTCCAATTGGCCCATCGCATCTGTACTATGGTGGGGACGAGGAGCCCATTCTAATGGAGCATATGGCGATGCGGCGTCCGAGTATATGCGGGCGCTCAATTCCCAACAGCCTAAATGTTGGCACAGGCACGTCCGCGACTCAGCAGAGAAGACTTCCGGTGATCTGGTACTGGATGGCGAAGGCGAGCGAGCAGGTCGTCAATGTGTAGGAGGAGTCTATGCGGCACGTGGTGGGCAAGCACCATCTGGATCTTCCTCCCTCCCGCCGGCCTTACCGTCGCCCTTGCCCGAAGGTGATCGCCCGGAAGAGCACTACATCCTATGCGGCGTGTGACGCTGTGCGAGGCCATTTAGTGGGCTTGAGGCAATGCTCAAAATAGGCGTCTAACTTAGGAAGTCGGTTACGGCAGTTTCGGGACTACTTGAATTCTGATCGAGACGAGGACAAAGGCTCACGTTTACCGTCTAGGAACTAAGGGTCGATCTTTCATGTGAATACAAAGGCCGCAACAATGGGTTGTCACTCTTCGTTGCGTTCTCAATACGACAAAGAGAGGGGGTGGACTCGATATATGGACACGTCGCCCTTAGTTGAATAATCAGCAGATACGACTGACCGTTACATTTCGCAAGAACCCCGGATTGATTTCACTGCCAGGCGCAGCAACACCATCCAGAGATCTCAGCTAACAGCCAATACCGACTCACGATGGACCTATTGGACGATGCTCGCCACCAGGAGCTGTTGGACGTTATCTTGGCTCGAGATGTGGAGATCGCAGACTTGAAGGCGCGACTTGAGGCGGCTTATGCGGACTGGCCTGATGACACCGAGGGGTACGGGTATGGGTATGATGACCGGCAAGATTCGGAGCCAGACCAGACTAATGATTGGAACGTAGACGACCAGCTCGACGCCGATCATGAGGATGCAGATGCTCCAAAGTCACCGTCCGACCTGGTACCCGAGTACTCCGACCCGCCAAGCTGCGAAGACGAGACAGACAACGATGACATGGAGGGCCGATGTGCCGAGTGCCGCTGTTACATGATCGAAGCGCTGGATCACAGTGACGACTCATTGCAGAAACGTTCGCGACTACGGGACGTGAGCTTCTACAATAAGAGGTGCGGCACGTGTGGCGACCCGAGCGCCTTCTGCAGAGTCGCATTCAGCACGCACTACCGACTACTGAGCTCAGCCTTGACACTCGCCGAGCAGACACTCTGGGCCGCGCTGCGAAGACACTATCCCGAGGCGCAACGACGATTCTATCCAGAGTCTTTCCACGAGATCTGCTTCGGTCGCGCCGACCTCTCCGCAGCGTTCGGCGATGCGGTATCCGAGTACACCACCCGCCTAGGCTGCACGACCTATCTCAGTGTGCGAGGCTACATGGACAACGTCATCTACCTCCGCAACACAGTCTGCCACAAGAGCCACTGCACCAACGAACTCGTGGACTCCCTCATCCAACACGCGCAGAGCCTGGCAGTCGCTGTAGGCGATGCGCCCCGCGCCATGCGACTCCGCGGCCTGCGCGACGAGCTCCAGCAGGCACTGCAGACGTCGCTCGCGGAGATCGAGGCGCTCGAGCCATTCGCGGCCCTGCCGCACGCGCGCCCGTGGGCCGTGCACCACCAGTGGCTCTTCGGCCGGATACTCGAGGAGTACGATTCCGGGTTCGAGCTGATCGAGTTCCACAAGTACCCATCGTGCGCGCGGCGTGCGGCCTTGGAGTGGCGCGGCACGGCCGGCCGTCCGGGCGAAGTCGACCCGAAGTTCGTGGATATGATCCATAGTACAGAAAACACGTTCCGAGTGGCCGGGGACGGCAAGCTGAGCTACAAGGAGACACTCGAGGCATACCGGGCGCAGGAACTCGCCGAGGCGCAGAGGAGTTGGGCCGATCCGTTGAAGGACGAGGCCTGCCTGGCGGAGTTCTTCGAGATGGCGGAGGGCGGCGGGAAGACCGTCGAGGGATCCCTATTCGATGCGCCTCCGCTCGTGCTCTTTGGTCCTGATGCCGCGCTGACTGACGAGATAGGCCTTTTCAGCATCGACGCACCCTACCCGGCTCCAATCGTCGTGGTCGAGCAAGAGGCGCAGCTTGATAGCGATGCTGAAGCGGCAGGAAAATCCTGGGAGTCAGTCATGACTGGGTGGTAGCTGGCTACCATACACCATTGACAGATGGCACGCTTTGTGTGGGTGGTAAGTGAGGTGAGTTCGCATTTCCCTTCCATACCCATGTCATTTTGTTCTCAATTACCTGTTCATCCGGCTCATCATCTTATACATACAACCAAATCGTTGAGACTGACTGCTTAGGCCAAATCGTGAATAATCTTGATCACTGTTGAGTTCCCGAGATGACGAGGAGAAATCTGACCCTGCATGTGTCCATCGATACATGCAATGCCAGGTGTGCAGCATCGTAGGGCCGCATGAGTCCAAGGCGTCCAGGACGGCATCGGAGTTGTGCAGCGTGCCTGCGTAGCCTACCGTAGCACGGACAAGCCGGCATGAAGCTCATCTTGCGACCCTCGCAATGTGATTGGCTGTCATCACTTGGAGAAAGTGGGGCTGACATCCTGCGACTCCATGTCTGACCAAAGATGCCAATCTGGCGCATCTTGCGAGACAGTGTAGACTAGAGCATGGCCGCACGGCCCCGGGACAGTTCCTGTTACTGACAGTGCCCGCGCTATGGCGCGTCTGCTTACGAACCCATCTGCTGCCAGCCTCCTGGCGTGAAACCGCTTGCTCGAAAGGATGCTCATCATGCGGACGATGATCCTCCATTGGATGGAGGTACTACTCGTAGGACAGAGGATTTGCAAGCAATCGGAGTTCGTGTGTTGATGCGGGAGGATGGCATATAAGTGCCTGCGTGGTGCGTAGATTGAAATGGACATCCAGCCATCTTTCCATTCCAACACCTCACAACGATTTAATCAGCGCAAAGCCCAGCATCTCAACATCGACACAGCGTCAAACATCAACAATGGCTCCCTCAAGCATCCCCGACCCGTACGCCGAAGTGCACGCATCGCCCAACGGCCCAGACGATGCTCGGCCCACCGCCTACCAGATCTTGAAGGACAACGATCTAGTCGGCAAGCTGACCGACAAGACCATCCTCGTGACGGGCGGGACCAGTGGTCTCGGAGTCGATACCGTCCGCCAGCTCGCCAAGACCGGCGCTCGCGTCTTCTTCACGGCTCGGTCCGAGGACAAGGCGAAGAAGTGCCTGGAGGCGCTGGCGGAGGAGGCCAAGACCGATGCCGAGCTGAAGGGGGCCCGGGTCGAATGGGTGAAGGTCGACAACATGAGTCTAAAGAGCGTGAGGGAGGGCGCCGAGGACTTCCTGCGCAGGAGTGACCAGCTCAACGTGTTGGTGGCGAATGCCGGTAGATCCCATGCCTGTCGGTCGATGTGATCTGCTTGCTAATGAAGTTGCCAGGTATCGCCAACACCCCACAGTCCAAGAGCGCAGACGGCTTCGAGGGCCAATTCGCCACCAACCATCTGGCCCACTTTTTGCTCTTCCAGCTGCTCCGACCCCTTCTCCTGAAGTCGTCCACACCTTCCTTCAATAGCCGCGTCGTGACGGTCTCGAGCACCGCGCACGGCTTCTCGAACGTGCAGATCGGCAACTACAACCAGGACACGAAGGTCGAGAGCGGCTACGACCCCATGTGCGAGATGGACGTCGTGGCTTACAACCCCATGATCGCCTACGGCCAGAGCAAGACCGCCAACATCTGGATGACGAACGAGATCGAACGGCGTTACGGCGGCCATGGTCTGCATGGTCTGAGCCTCCACCCGGGCAACATCCTTACCGAGGGGTGGGCGGGCATAGATCCCGCCATCATGGACAAGTTCGCGCCGTTTCTCCAGATGGAGGCCTTCCAGAAGGCGTTCAAGTCGATCGGCCAGGGCACGGCGACGCAGGTGCTGGCTGCAGTTGGTAAGGATTACGAAGGCATCGGCGGCCTCTACCTGGATGACTGCCACGTTTCGGAGCCAATGCCCGAAGATGCGCCGCCGGGGCTCAAGGGCTACAGGCCGTGGATCTACAGTCCTGACGGGGAGAAGAAGCTTTGGGCTGACTCGCTGGAGATGGTGGGCTTGAAAGATGATGCGTAGTGCCGGATGGAGTCTGGGCTGTCCGCATGCAGACCTCCCATTGGTCTGTTATTCGGTCCAGCCTCGGCGTACACGCAGAAAGCTGAGTCACGTTTCCAAGCGGCTAGTCGTTCCTCAGGTAGTCCTCGAAATCGATCGTGCAGGAAGTGATGTCGCCCACACGCGGATCCTTGAATGACGGCATGGCCAGCGCTCACACCGCATGCAATTGCTTTTCCCGCTGCGAGGTCCGATCTCATCGGGAATTGAAGAGATCAATGTTCACGCTGCTTCAACGGGCAGCAAATTGTCCATCTTGGCGCACATAGTGAAGCGAGTCGTAACAGCAGGTCGCAAGTCACAGAGGGGTTGGCTTGCCCAAGGAGCATCTTCCAGGCCCTGATCGAGGATCATCAGCAGCGTGGCCGCCTCTGAACTGCTGGGCCCACTGATGCCCAACACCGTGGCAAGTATGATCCGCAGTGCCACTGGAGCCGTGAAGCGGACCTGCGGGTCTATCGCAGCCAGGTGCCGGAAGCGATCCGTGACACTGTCCAGCGCGGCCAAGCGCTCGATCTTGAGCAACTCGTCGGAGATCCCAGCCGGCCACTGAATTCCGTTCTCCGGCGCCAGTCTAGTCAATTGCTCATACAGGCCCAGGAGGATTGTGTTGGTCGTGATGAGGAAGAAGCCGGTCGCTGCATAGGCGGCGACACGAATGGGATCGGACGTGCTGAAGTTGTCGGGGCATCCCGGGCCAACCTCCATCTGCTCTTGCAGCTGCTTGCGCATGCGAAGCATGTCCATCAACGCGGACGTCCCGACCTTGATCTGATGGGGCAGGGGTGTTGAGTAGTCGTACTCGCATTGGCGAACAAGCGATCTGCATAGATGATCGACACCGAGGTGGCGGTCGCCATCGACGATCATCCGCATGAAGATGTCCAGGTGGCGATCTGACGCTGTCGACGGCCTGAGCACCCGTTCCCAAGCCGGATGTGCGAGGAAGCATTCGCGGTTTGCAGCCAGAGCGAACAAGAACACGTTCCCGGCCTGTGCTTCGAGAATGGCCCTCTCCATGGCATCTGAGGCATGGGTGGAGCCTATGGCTTGGAGCATCTTCACGACGCCGCGAGCGTGGTGCACCCATCGCTGGCCCGGATGATTAGAGTGCTGCTCGTACATCTGCAGCACAGAAGCCGCAGCCAGAGTCTCAGGTGCACTGCATTGACGAGGATCGTTCAAAGTTCTTCTCAGGCTCCTCAGAGCGACTCCATACAGCACCGACGCTCTGGTACTATCGTGTCCCAGTGGCGCTTGCGTGATGCAGTTCACGGCATCGTCCAGTGCTGGGTTCAGCCCGATTCGTCGCGGGATGTGTTTCAGGATATGAGTAGCAGGCATCATTTCGAGTCGTGCGGCCAGCACACCTCCTTCCATCCTTACAAGGAGTTCGAAACGCAGTATGTCAGCTGGGGATATTGGTGTGCGAGCGAGAGTATGGTGTTGCGTCTCAGCAGGTAGTTGCTGGCCCGCTGTTAATGTCGCCTTCATCTGCCTGTCGTTGCTGGTCGTCTGGCTCACAACGAAGCGATCGGCGTAGCCAGGGCACACCCAGCTTGCCTTCTTGCAGGCCACGCATGCTGGCTCGCCCAAATCGCACTGGATAGGTCAATGAGACCCAGCTGCACGACACATTGAGAGTACTTACTCGGATCTTGCGGGCCCGGCAAGTTGCGCACTTCCCGCTTGTCTGTCGTCCGACCATATGCACCTGCGTCAGACTTCAGTGGCGAGGATGGAGTCAGAGGATGTGATGGGTGTGATGACGAGAAGCCGAGAGATTTCGTGGACACGTGCATACAGAGAGGCAATGAGAGACTTGGTATCCACCCCAGGCGCATCGAGAGCGTAACCTGTGGTGTCAGCTCCTAATACCAACATGATCCTCGACTACCAGGCAACGGTCTATCACAGGTACTGTTGCTGACAAATGAGACGGTCGATTAGGAGCGGAGTGGTTTTAGTGCAGACGAAGGAGCAGTCGTTTGGCATTGCTCGAGTCATGAGTGACGCCTCAGGCCGTAAAACGCCTTAGGTTCACATGTGAAACTGAGTGGAGCTTGAGAGCCGCGAGACCTGGGCATCCTCCTCAATCGCGTTGCTAAAATGACGAGCGTCGACGACCTGTTCAAGAAGCCGACGCTGCCATCAGGAAATCTCAAACGCAAGCTCGAAGTCCCAGACGCAGAGCAAATCTACAAAGCCAGCAAGCTCTCCAGCGGCTCATCACCAAACGGCCACGCCAATGCCGCTTCAGTAGCAGATACGCCTGAAGATGACGACGACGAGATCGAAGCCGGCCCCGATCTGCCACCCGATGAAGACGACGACGGCGACGACGGCGATCGCTTCTTCGGCGGCGGTGTCACCAAGTCCTCGGCAGCAGCCCTCGACTACCTCGATCAGCAGGACGATGTGGACTATGTCGCGGAGAGAATCGACTCGGCATGGCTGCGCCGGCTGGCAGTGAGCTTCGAGAAGAAGGTCACCAAGAATGCGCAGCTGAGGGCGCGGTATGAGGCGGATCCGCAGAAGTTCATGAGCAGCGAGGCGGATCTGGACGCCGAGATCAAGAGCTGGAGTCTACTGGCCGAGCACCCGGATCTCTATGCAGAGTTCGCGGAGAGCGAGTCAGTGGGGATGCTCGTTGGCTTGCTGGCGCATGAGAACACCGACATCGCGATTGCAGCCATCGAGATCTTGTCGGAGCTGCTGGACGAGGATGTGGAGGCGGAGCCGGAGCATTGGGACAATGTTGCAGCGGCGTTGCTGGAAGCAGACCTCCTGGAGCTGCTGATGAGCAACCTGACACGGCTTGACGAGGAAAACGAGAGTGATCGAGGCGGGGTGTATCACAGTCTGGCGGTGCTGGAGAGCCTCGGAAGCCGGCAGAATACAGCAGAGAGGGTAGGCCTGGAAAAGGTGCTGCAATGGCTTTGTGAACGCATTGGCAAGACGGAGAAGGTCGTAAGCCAGAACAAGCAGTACGCAGCAGAGGTGTTGCAAGTGCTCCTGCAGTCGTCTCCTCTGCTAAGGAGACGGCTCGCGGTGGATATCGACGGCGTCGATCTGTTTCTTCAGCTTCTTGCAGCCTACCGGAAACGAGACCCATCGAAAGACAGCACTGAAGAGGAGTACGCAGAGAACCTGTTTGACGCCCTGACATGCGTGGTGGACGAGGCAGATGGCAAGCGCAAGTTCGTCGAGGCTGAAGGGATGGAGCTAGCCCTGATCATGCTGAAGGAAGGCTCGTTCAGCAAGCCCCGAGCTCTTCGATTACTGGATCATGCATGCGCTGGGCCGAGCGCGCAGCAGGTCTGCGAAAAGCTCGTCGACACGGCGGGTTTGAAGATCATCTTCAGCACGTTCATGAAGAAGTCCGATAGCGGGACTACTGAGCATCTACTCGGTGTCTTGGCCTCGCTGCTACGGCTTCTGCCAGGCGAGTCAGCGGCGAGGATACGAGCTCTGGCGAAATTTACGGAAAAGGACTACGAGAAAGTCGGCAAGCTGGTGAAGCTGCGGGAAGACTATGCGCGGAAGGTCGGCTTGGTGGAGAAGGAGATCAGCAACGAGCAAGCAGCACTCGATATCGAGGAGATTGCCGAGCGGGCGGATGAGTATCTCTCACGGAGGTTGGATGCAGGGCTATTCGTGCTGCAAACCATCGATGTGATCCTCGCGTGGCTCGCGGCAGAGGATACTGGCGCGAAGAAGCGTATCATTGCAGGGGGTCTTGTGGAACCCGTGCGCGCATCACTGCAGGAGCAGATCGATGGTCTCGATGCTGATGGTGGTGACAGCGGCGACGAAACGAGGGATATGCTGGGTACTCTCATCGAGTTCTTGAGGTAGCTCGATATGTCATACCGGCCCGCTACCAGATCGTTGACCTGTCGCTCTTCGATGTACCAAACACTGAAAGCTATTGTCTCTCACTCTGCGTGGAGAGCATAATGTGTGCGTGCCCTGTGTGTCGCATGACTCGTGTAAGGCTGCCTCAGCATCAGCGAGCAAATTGTCGGACGCCGCAGAACGGTGCGGTCCGCTAGCGCTGCCGCGATTTCGCGATACAAGAACAATTTCGAACTCGCCCACAGCTTCCTTTCCTTAGCGAACGCAAGTCACCCACAACGACCCCTATACTTTCCAGCATGCTAACTCGCACACCAGTTACTTCATGGAATCAGTAAGGCACCATATCCGCCCTCCCTCACGACGTCCTACTGACCTCCCCCGAGTTTCTATAGTAAACTTCCGCAACTGTGATCTCTCACAAGAGCCACAGATTCCACCGTGCGTGATGAGACCGCTCCGCTGCCTTGAGTGATGCCGCGATGTCCCACTTGGCATCTGCCCTGGGACGGCCATGATCTCAACTTGCCCAGGCTCTGCTTCGGCGGGCCTGGGTCGGTCGGCAGTGTGAGCCGTCTGACGCGGTTCCTTTTCATGATGTGTTTGCTTCACGGCCAGCGCGTTGAGAAGAGCAGTGGTACACCGGAGGACTGTGGTGTCATGCATGCTGTGCAAGGCCTCCACCTCACCATCACCATGCTGCCTAGACCACCCCTACGCATAGCAGAAAGCAACAGCATCACTGGACACGCCCTCACGCACCTAGCGACCTCCACACCCTAGGCTCTCACCATGCCACCTCATCCCTGCTGCACGAATCTTTTCATGGGCTGGTAATCGCACAGGCTTGCACGGGCGTCCAGAGAGGGTGCGAAAGGCTGAAGACACGGGCTGCACAGTCGCCGTTGGGCGCTTGGAAGCACGGACACTGTATCGATGATGGAGACGGAGCAGCTGAGTGAGAAGCACATAAGCTGTCTGGAGAAGAAGCATCTGCGCCATTTGAGCACCGGTAACCTAGGCGTACGGCCAAGCCAAGGAAGACTCTTCTGGCGTGTTTTTAGAACATTCTAACATCTTTACTACTCTCAGCCGAGTGAGCCGACGTGTCTCGGACCCATGGATGAGACTGCTTCTCATCGTGTCGACCACGCGGAACCTCAGGCCCTCAGCCGAAAGCAAAGTTCAAGCAACCAATAACAGAAAGTGCGATGGACCAAGGCGAGAGTGCGGGCCAGACCACAACCTGAACGTCAGGCGACCGGTCGCACGCCATGCTTGCGACTACAGCATGGAAGCCAACTGGATCATTCGCGGAATTGGGTGAGTATCGCGGACGGACAGAGTGAGCGAAGTTTGTGCGGCGCGCCCATACAAAGTTTGCTCACACCCTTCGCTCGACATCACTTCACGGTCTGTTCCGCTTGTTGCCTAGCTCCTCGCGCCTTCCAATGTACCAACTTCAGACATCCAACTCAACTCTCTCATCGACACATACTTGAGCACCGACATCGAGCATCCCGGACGTATCAACGCCCTCAAACGCTACTTCACACACGTCAACACCGTCCACATGGCGTCCATCAGCTTGCCAGCGACGCAGTACAAGCTTCTCAGCGCTGTTGTCGACGCCCAGAGCGTCGAGGTACGTGACGGATCAACAGCCCTCCTCCATCTTGCTGCGCTGATGCCGTTGCAGATCGACTGGAACGCTGTGGCGGAGACCGCAGGCATCGAGACGTCCAAGAAGGCACGCGAGAACTGGCCCACGATCAAGAAGAAGTTCGAGGGCAGCATCGGCGAGGAGACGACCATCACCATCGAGCTCACTGAAGCCCAGAAGACCTTGCTCAACGCGGTGATCGGCACCAAGGCGAGTCTTCCGCCGTCAATGTGGGGAATCTGCACCAGCTGACGCCGCGCCAGATCGACTTCTCGGCTGCTGCGAAGGGCGCCGGCCTCAATACCGCGAAGAAGGCACGCGAGAACTGGAAGACGATCAAGAACAAGCTGCACGCTACGGCTGCGGGTGAGAAGAAGACGAAGAAGCGCAAGGCTGACGAGCCGGCGGGTACGTCACCTTCATCCACGCTCAGCGTCTCTCACTTACACTCGCATAGACCAGGATGACGGCGAGACTGCGGAGCCAGTGAAGAAGGCGAAGGCCGCCGCAGAGAAGGAGAGCACCAAGAAGGCTGTCCCCAAGTCTGCCGCCGCCAAGAAGGGCAAGAAAGGCAAGAAGGCGGGGACCGCGAGCGAGGAGCCCGGCGATGCCGACCAGGAGGCTCCGGAGGTCAGGCCCGTGGGCTACCAGTCCGACCACGAGAACGTCCAACCCGAGCAAGAGGGGCAGTCGCCGTCGATCTTCAATGCCGGTCGCTAGCGGCACTTCCCCGAGAGCGTACTGGCCGACTGCGCGATGTTGAGCACGGCGCCGCGCTACGATGACATATGAGATGGCGAGATCTGCAACATAGCTTTGCTCGGCGGAGGTGGTATCGAGAGCGCCGCGATGGCGTGGAGCTGCACTACGTAGCCGTACAAGGGACTCTTCCTACCCATCTACAGCGGCTCCTCGTGGCCATATGTCCCCCTCAACTCCACGTCTATCATTGCGCGTCGTTCCTTTTCCTTCCTCGTGCAGACGAGCCGTGGGACGAGCGTGCAAATGTTGGCAGCACACAAGATGCCTAGCGAGACGGCAGCCATGAGAGCGCCATGCCGTGCGGCGAACACTGCGTGGTAGCTATGTGCAGCGTCACTCACCGCACGCGGGGTCTTCCTGGGTCATCGACATGGAGCTGGAGTCAGCAGCGGGGTGCACATTGGGAATAGCTTTTCGCTCTGCGAATAGAGGTTGGTGTCCAGGTGTAACAAGAAGGCAGAAAGTCGGCTTGCTTGGTGGAGAATGACAGTATCGCGTGAGCTACCTTGCTGAAGGGTGGTGGTGGTCTCGTCACAATCATTAGTCATATACATTACCTATCGCTGTATACAAAACCAACCCCGCTGACTCGCTCTCGTGTACTGATCGTCCTCCATGCAGGCGCACTGCCGGGTTATGAGATGAAGGTCGACTCCATGAACAGCTGGCCCTCCTCCTTCTCGCCATTGATCTCGAGCGTCATCTTCGGGGTATACTACAGCACGCATCAGCACGGAGACTGGCACGGGATGACTGAGGGAGTCTGACCTGGTAGATGTACGGCTTCGTGCCGCTGGCACCCACGACGATCTGCTTCACAAACTTCGGCAGCTCGCCCATGACATCAATCCGGTCGACACGGGGTTGGATGTTGCCAGCCAGCCGCGCGCTGAAGTCCTTGCTCTCCCACGAGAACGCCACCGCGCCCGGCTCCGGCCAGTCATTGTCGGGATCACCCTTGATGTCCGTGTGCTGCACCTTCGTCGACGGCGTGGCACCCGCAAACACGATCCCGCTTTCCGTGGCAATGCAGCCGATGCAGACGGACGCCTCGCCGTAGGATTTCGGCGTGGTGTACTCCATCAAGAACGCCGAGTACGTCGGCGACTGGAAGTTGCAGAAGTTCCACTTCGCGGCCGCGAAGTGCGGCTTCATGCCCTGCAGAGCGTGGTTGAAGAGCCCGCGGCCCTTGAAGTCGACGGGGCCCTGCTTCGTCAGGATCGTGCCTTCGACCCGACACCGCGGCCAGGTGATGTGGCGCATGCGGCCCCAGGGCTTCGCGGGGTCGGTGCCGAAGGTGGTGGTGCCGTTCTTGCCAGCCTTGTGGCCGGGTGTTATGCGAGTGAATTTCAGGTCGACGACGGCGTTGGTGTTCATGGTGGACTTGATGTGGTAGGTCTTGCCGTCCTCGCTGAGCTCCATGCTGCATCCTTGCGAGGTGAAGTTCTGCTTGTCGGCGGAGAAGCTGCGCCGCGGTCTCGTCAGCGAACGCCCCCGTGACCGCCGCGTCTGCTGCGACTCACTCGAAGCTGGAGATGTTGTCCGAGCACCAGAGATGCGGCTTGCCCGGCTCCGGGTAGAGGATCTTCGCATTGAACTGCGCCGTTGTCCGTACGCCCAGCACATTGCTGTAGATGATCTGTGCCAGCCCCAAATGTCCGCTATCGCTCGTCATGTAGAAGACCTTCGTCTCCACGTTTGTCGTGTCCATGACCTCCCATGCCAGGTCATCTTTCGTGAGTTCGGTATATGGCGTCTGTATGGCTTGCTCGGCGACGCTGTGGATTGCGGAAGGTCCGTAGATGGGCTCGGTGATGCCCACCGCGTTCTTTGCCCAGTTCAGCATGTTGGCGATGAGGGTGGAAGCTTCAGTGGTGCTGGGGACTGCTCTGCTGCCTGCGAATCTTAGGTTTGAGGCTCGTGGTACCCTGCATTTGGAAGGAGCGCTAGCTCAGCCCTATCACTTGGCTGTGGTGTGGTCTGGGCGTACCTCCTACTGTTGAACACAAGTACTTCAACACATGTACAGCCACATGCTCACTGCGCAAAGGGTTCATTCTGAGGCATGTTCTGATGTAGTCTTGAGTCTATTAGGGTTCGTGGGCAAGCTGTCTATCCTCCCTTCATCCCTCCTCATCACGATCGTCAGTTCCCGCTCCTCACCACCTGTCAGCCACAGCTAGTCAATCCTGCTCGACCGCAGCTCACGCAAGCTGCCCCCCATGTGGACCCCTATCATCAATCGCCGAACGTCCTCTTCTTCATTCCAAGCATCGTGGGTATCACAAATGACCGTTCCTTGTGGCCCTCCCCTGAACCTGAATGCGAAACGCAACCTCCCTATCCCTCTATCGCTCGGCCTCACACAAAGTCGGCCGAGTACGAGAAGCCGCGGAACTCCTCCTGCATGGCTTGCGTGAGCACTGTAGATCAAACATGTCAGCACTGCGATCGAACACCCAGAGCACGCATCAAGCTTACCAGACTGCACCGGCGTCAACACCGGCGTGACACTCGTAAACTCCGAATCGAAATTGCTCGTGTCCGCGCGATTCTTCACCACGGGCACAAACGGCGCCGGCACGCGCTTGTGGTAGATGTCCTCCCAGTTGACGTTGCGGAAGAAGGCATGGCTCATGATCTCCTGCGCGTCCGTCGGCCCGCTGCCCAGCCGCACCTCGGGCTCGCGCGTCAGCAGCTTCTGCAGGATCTGGACGCTGTCGCGCGGCATGTGGATGGGGTACAGCGGCTCGTCGGCGAGGATGGCGTCGTAGATCTCGTCCTCGTCCTCGCCGCGGAAGGGCGACTGCTGCAGCAGCATCTGGTAGATCAGCACGCCAAAGGCCCACCAGTCGACCGCGCGGCCGTACTTCTTGTCGAGCAGGATCTCCGGTGCCATAAACTCGGGGGTGCCGCAGAAAGTCGACGTCGTCGAGCCGTACCACATGTCCTCCTTGCACAGCCCGTAGTCCGCAATCTTGATGTGCCCGTCCAGCCCCAGCATGATGTTGTCGAGCTTCAAGTCGCGGTAGATGACGCCGTTCTCGTGAAAGTACTTGAGCGCCAGGCACACCTCGGCGGCGTAGAACTGGGCGCGCTTGGTGCCGAACTGGCCGCGCTGGATGTGCAGCATGAGATCGCCACCTGCTATGTACTCCATGACGAAGTAGACGCGTGTCTCGGTCTGGAAGCAGGCGTGCAGGCTCAGCAGGAAGGGGTGCCGCTCTTTGTTGGCGATGAGGAAGACGCGCTTCTCGGAGCGCGTGCTCTCGACCTCGTCGTTCTCGATGATGAACTCCTTCTTCAGCACTTTGATGGCGTAGAGCTGCTTCGAGCTCTTCGTCTCGGCCAACATGACTTTGCCGAAGTTGCCTTTACCCAGAACGGCGAGGAAGTTGAAGTGATCTAGCCCAATGCGTCGGCCGGTCCCGGCGGTGTTGGCGGAGGGCGCCTGTTTGCGTCCTTGATCCTCTTGCACCGGTTGCGTGACAGTCGTCACAGGTTGCGGCATAGGCACAGGCTGTGGGGGTTGCGGAGCGGGTGATGCAGGTACTGATACGTGCGGCACAGGCGGTGCGATCGGCTGGTACGGTGATCGTACTGGAGGCGCGGCGACTGGAGGCTGGGGCTGTACCGGTGATTGAGGTTGAGTAGGGTACCCGCCTACTCCTGCGTACGCGCCCGGGTCGTATGGCGCTGGTTGCTGGCGCTGCTGCGGTGTTGTCTGTCCCCCGGTCGGGCGGTAGCTCTTCCCACCGTAGTAGCCGTCGTCGTAGCCACTTCCAGGCCGGCTGCCGGGCTGCTGGCTCCCCTGTGAGCCGCGGTTATAGCCTCCAGGACTGGTGTCCTGAGCAGCAGATGCGCGCTTGGTGGTTGACTTTGCCGCGGCCGCCGTCGCAGCAGCAGCGGCTGCTGCTGCAGTCGACTGCGTTCTCTGCGCAGGTGGCCGGTGCATGCTCTCCGGCGATGGCGGGACCATCATGGGCGCTTTGGGAGCCACGACAGGCTGCTCGGGGCCAGGTCCGAAGGACGATGTCCGCGGCGGCTGGTCGTACTGGTCGGACATCCGATCCTTCCCGTACGAGAAGCGGTCCTGCTGAGCACCCTGCGTCAATCTGTCCTGATGGCTGTCATCCTGCCGGAAGCTCTGTACGTCAGTCGGCACAGACGGCCTCGCCAACATGGAGGACGGCGGACGCAGCTTCTGGCTATTGTCCAGCATCCTCCCTCTCGGCCCACCCTTGCTCTTCGCCACCTTCAGCTCGGCCAGGATCTGGTTCGCAGACTCCATGCTCATGCCGCAGAAATCAGGCACGAGGTGCACGCAGCCTTGATGGCAAGTCAACTTGCACTCGGAGCATTTCCGCGACTGTTTCCGGCCGAGCGGCAGCATGTACCCGCAATGGCAGCACCAATTCGCGCCCATATTGGAGAAGGCGTCGAAGCGATGCGGGATACGGTGGTTGATCTTCTCCTCGTCCGGGTCTGTGTCGGCGTTCGACTTACTGATACACTTCGTCACGACCTTTGGATAGCAGCCCTTGTGGCAGGTGAGATTGCAGTCGGCGCACTGCATCCCCGCCGTGTATTTGAGGAAGTCGCCGCAGAGGGCGCACCTCATGATGTTGTAGAAGGTCTGGATCTTGAACTTGTGTCCGTACTGCTCGATAACATCGTCCTTCTTCTGCCTGACAGCAGCTCTGCGGCCGAGTCCGACATCCAGCGGTCGCCGGTCCTTCGCTTGCTTGACGAAGCCAAGCGTCAGCTGTATTCGGCCGACGGGTTCTAGCGAGAACCAAGCCTCGACGAAGATGGGTCCGGTCTGCGGCGTCAAACCTGAGCCAGGTGGGCCACCAGCGGCAGCTGCCGTAGAGCCGGCACCGCCCGGCCCGTTGTGGGCAGTCGGTGGCGGTTGGAACTGTAGATCTGGCCTGGGTTGCGAGCCGTCCATCTTGTCAGCCGTCGTCCACCCAGCCTGATTGAACTCCGTCTCCACCCTCTTCCGCCTGATCTCATCTACCAGGTCCGACAGCCGTATCCATAGCAAGCCGATGGGTACCGGATGCTCGCCAGACTTGTCATACACCGTGAACTCCACCTCGTTGGCCTTGTCGCAGTCGAACTCGTGCACCTCATCCGCCCACCGGTCTGTGCGCGTCGCCTTCGTCCGAGCCTTGAACGCATCTTCCACCTTCATAATCACGAACGTCTCCGGCCCTCTCGTAAAGCGGCCCGCAGAAGCGTGCTCAACATCCGCAACAGCCGAGATCCGGACATGCAAGTGCCCCGTAAGCGGCTTCCTCTGGCTCGGTGTGTCCAGACTCTCGTCGTCCGCCGCATCCGCCGAGTTCTCCACATCGACATGGAGGTCCTCATAGCGCCTCAGTGCCCGTGTCAACAGCTGGATCTTCTGGTTCGACTCGATCCGGCGGCCCTCGGCGTCCGCCTGGCTCTTCCGGTCCTTCTCGATCTGGTACAGCCGGACCATCTTGTCGATGCCCTCCTTGTACTGCTTCTCCACGCTGAGCTTGAACTCGAGCTGCGACAGCATGAGCTGGATCCGCGGGCCGAGGTGCGCCGTGTCGTACTTGATCAGATCGAGCTTGCTGTAATTTGGTCGCGCCCGTGGTGAGCGGTCGGCCGGTCCGGGTGCAGCGTAGGGTCGGTTGGGAGGTGCGAGGCCGGGCGCGCCGCCCATGCCGCCGTACCCGCCCGCACCAGAGCCACCGTAGTCGCCCTCGCGACCGCCGCCATAGCCGTGCTGGTTGTTCATGCCGCCGCCGCGTCCGCCTCCGGACATGCCATGTTGCGGGGGTGGTGGGCCGCCGGCTATGGACATGCTGCTCATATCTTTCCGCGTCCGCAGCTCTTCCAGCCGCTGCTCGAAGTACTGGATGTTCCGCCGCGCATCGCGGATCGACGACTCGCCGCGGGAGAGGACGGAGGCATTGTTGGTGGCCTGTCGCAGCGAGTTGGCGGCGTTGATGATGGCCTTTTCGCGCTCAATCTTCTGCACAATCTGCTGCACCGCCGCATCTTCGTTCATGCTGGCGGTGGTCGTCGCCGCTCCGTCGTCGAGTAGCCGGGCGAGTCCAGAGATGTCGTGTGTGGAAGACGGTGGAGGTCGTCGGGCTTGTCGCGGGCGGCGAGGTGGGACCTGATAGTAGGTTTGTGGCTAGCGTTCCACTGCGCCACGTTGCTGGCATGGAACACGCGGACCCCGTACGAGCACTGGCGGCAGGTCCTGTAAAGGGCTGCCGGTTGGAGACCGTCCTGTCTTTCACGGCGAGGAGCTATCTCCGACGGGCCACGGTGGGTGAAAGCGGGTTGTGATGGAAACAAGCAAGATCGGAGGCTGCCGAGTCAGGATGGAAAACAGGTGAGGTGGGGCTTGTGAACCGCATGCCGATCACTGCACATGTGAGCCGATTACTTCATGATGATAGCCAGTCGCATTAAAGTGGACGTACGCCTATGGCTCAATTGATATATTCATCTGTTCAATGTAGTCGGAGGCTCAGAACCGAGATAGTGCACACAACCTACGTGGGAGCATTCGTGCGGACACGCACTGTGCACACAGCCTCACGTCTTTGAACCACGGCTAGCACCATCCGTACTTTTCGTTGCACACCCAGTCGACGCCCTCCCACGAACCATTGCCATACCACCGTAAGCTCGCGATGCTCTCCTCTTCCCGATGAACGACATCAACATCAGGATCAAGCATCCGCGCTGCCCGGATCGCAGTGTCCGAAGGATTCCAGAGCTGCATCTCAGCCATCCCCGACGCATGAGCCTCCGCCTGCGCAGCCCGGAACAGACTGGCAATCGCCTGCACTGTCGCAGCATCCTCCCCATCATCCTCGACCACCAAACGGAGGATGTGCAAGGTGTCTGGCGCGTGCTCCGCAGGGTTCGTCCAGACTCGGGTCCACAGGCACCAGACTCGTGCGCCTGCTTGCTCTCCTACGACCGCGCCCCGGCTGTGTATGTCGCGGCCATGTAGTTCCTTTGATACAAAATCTTCTCGTGCGTGATGCCACCGCAACGTCGTCGTATCCGGAACAAGCGCCACGGCCGTTCGTCCAGAATCCGACAGCTTTGGCAGCCGGCCACGCATGAGCTGCTCGTCGGCTGCACAGAGCTCGCCAAGCTCGCGGCTATCCAGCACGCGGACTCCAGGCGCCGAGTGCCCGGCGTTGGGTGTCGGTGGCAGCACAATATGAGCCGAAGGAAAAGGCTGCCAATCATGGCTGGCATAAAAGCGCTTCCCTATGTCCGAGAACAGCACGCTGAATGCGCTTCGGTTGCCCTCCACCACCTGCCAAGTTTCCAATCGCTTCCCAACCTCGCTCATCATCCGCGCGGCATAGCCTTTCCCGCGATACTTCGGCGGGCAAAAGACGCTGGCCACGCCGTGCGCGACCACATCCTCCACCTTGCCCGCCTTTGCTAACAGCGCCTTCTTTTTGATACTCTCGCAGCCGCATAGTACCTGCCGTGTCTCTGCACCCGGCGGCGTGTAGACAAGCATCCACGGCGTGAGGCCATTGTCTCGGATCATTTCAGTGGTGTTGAGGTAGTCTTCGCGGCGGAGGTAGGCTTCTAGTGATAGGCTCCCGCGCCACTCGCCACTGTTCGCGACCTGTTGGGCGAGAAGCTCTTCCGGCGTTGCTAGGACTAGGTGGAGGTGCGGTGACTTGCTGTCTGGCAGCTCCCTTGTGTCCGCCATAGCCATGAGCGGGTCCGGTGGGCAGCCTCACGGCGGCAGTCGCTCGATGTGGCGCGGGTCGTCCGTGCTTCTAAGTGCTTGTCGCGTATGTGAAGCCATCGGATGTTGTGGGAGCATGTGGACGAAAAGTCGTTGCTGGCGGAGTGGATGATGAAGAGAGCTCCACACCTCGGCGCGTCCACCGACACGTCCGCCTGCACCTGCACCTGCAATCCGACTTCATGTCTGCTGCCTGAGACCTGAGCATTCGGCGCATAGCTGACATACATGTAGTATACACGTATACGCCGTAGCTCTTCGCTCACAAAGGTGCTGTCTCCATGCATACCTCCATCTCATGAGAGCATGACGCGCCACCCGCTGTAAGCCGAAACAGATTCACGCCCTTAGGCTGGTCAGGACCAGCTTGGAAAGCGGCACCACCGCGGGCCACTTAGCTCTCGGATGGTTATGAGGCTATGAGGCCCATCATTCACTTCTGGAGACACCCCGAATGACATCGTGCCTGTCTCGTTCGGATCTCGGGTGAAACTTTCTGTCACTTTACACGCATATCACGGCTGCTCGCGTTCACCCATGCTTGACCCTGGAGCTTCACGACGTTCTTGAGGTCGCCCGGAAGCACCTCCGCCAGACACCAACTCTATACCATTCCGCAAGCGTGGGGTGTTGGTCCTCTCACTCTGCACACTCACTCCTTCCAACACGGCCGCCGGAGCTGCTGCGATGCCGAACTACCCCGAGGTCATCGACCTTATGAGCGACGATAGCGACCTGGACGTGCCGGCCGGGCAAACACCACAGCCGCTGGAGCTCGATGCCAACGGAGTCCTCTCGCCACTGGATGAGCTTCCACCAGGCGCAGCGTTCGACTTCTTCGGAGCCCCGGTCCCGGACGAAGATCGTGCGCCACCCGAGCTGCAACGGGAAGCGCCTGTGCATGGGCAGATCGTCAACATTGACGGCGAGGATGTCTTCATCCCGGATGAGATCGAGCCTGAGCCAGCCGCTCTCGTGACGGGTGGGCGTGGTGATGCGTTCATGCCAGGCGGCTTCCGAGATGAGCCACTCGATGCGGCGGCCGGAGCAGAGAGAGACCACGATCTCGATCCTGCGACGCACGCACCCAAGGAAATCACAGTCGAAGTGTGCCTTCAGACCGTGCTCGAGATCTTCCCAGACATCAGCCACGATCATGTCCGTACATTGTGGAACAGTCTCGACAGCGAAGCAGAGGGCCATGAGAGTCTCCCAGGGTCCGCTCGCCTCGACAACATCATTGAGCAACTAGTGTCCGCCACGAGCTACCCGAAACAGGAGAGAACAAGCCAGCCCAGGCGCAAGCGGAAGCGGGAAGATAGCATCAACGAGCCGGACACTAAGAGGTGGGAGCGCGAGGACCGAGAGGTCATGCCGACCTATCTGAAGGTGACCATGCTGGCCATGCTCAAAGCGGAGTTTCCGGAGTTCCCAGTGCATTACGTCAACGAGACCCTCGCGGCTCAAAAGCACTTCTACAAAGCTCACGTCGCGCTCGCCAACGAGAAAGACGGCCGAGTTACCAATGGCCGCGCTTATGGCAGGCTCAGAGGCAGGCCGCCCAAGAACCTGGCGAGTGCGGATACTATAGCTGCGAACGGCGGGTGGCCGCCCTTGACCGAGGAGCTCGAAGCTGCGCGTGCGCGAGTGCAGATCATACGCGCGCAGCATGCGGCGGACGATGCTCGGAAGCAGGCGGAGGAGACGAATCTGCAGAGGGCCAAGGAGCGCGGCGAGACGGCGGAGTGCTCTGCTTGCTTCGACGACTTGCCTCTGAACCGGCAGATCCACTGCGATGGCCCTGCCGCCCACTTCACCTGCTTCGACTGTGCCGAGACGTACATCAAGTGTGAGGTGGGCGAGTCACGATGCCGAGTGCTCTGCACGGCGGGCTGCGGTGCTGCATTCGCGCCAAATCAGCTCAACTTGCTGTTGGACAAGCAGCTGCTGGAGAAGCTTGCCGAACTGGAGCAGGAGAAGGCTATCCGCGACGCGAACCTTGAGGACCTCGAGGAGTGCCCGTTCTGCGATTACAAGGCGATCGTGCCACCCCTTGAAGAAGATTTCGAGTTCCGCTGCGCCAACCCGGAGTGCGAGAAGATCAGCTGCCGCCGCTGCAAGTCGACGACACACATCCCCATCTCATGCGAGCAGCATGCGAAAGACAATCAAATCGACCATCGCCACAAGATCGAGGAAGCCATGACCGCGGCCATGATCCGAGCCTGCAACAAGTGCAAGAAGCAGTTCATCAAGGACTACGGCTGCAACAAGATGATGTGCCCGTCGTGCAACAACCTGCAGTGCTACGTCTGCTCGCAGAGCTTGGCAGGCTACGAGCACTTTGACCAGGCTCCGCAGCGCGCTCGCACTGGCGAGACGGCTACGAAGTGCCCGCTGTACGACAATGTTGAAGAGCGACACGAGCGCGAGGTCAAGGAAGCCGAGGCCGCGGCCCGCGCGCAGGTGCTGGCCGAGAACCCGAACGTGCAGCTCGACGCTCTCCAGTTCAAAGTCTCCGACGCCGTGCAGAAGGCGACTAAGGATCGCATCAGGAAGGCCGGCGGCGTGGGCGGGGACGGAGCGGGCTATGCCGGGATGGGCGGCGGACATGGCTGGGCCGCTGCCGCTGCCATGGCAGGACGTCAACAATTCGGACAGGCCGCACGATATATCTACGGCGGCTATGACGGCGCTGCTGATGCTCCCGTGGTCCGCGGACGCGACCCTGTTGCCGCGGACCAGGCGCAGATGGAAGCCGCTCGGGCACGCGCGCAACAGATCATCGCCTATAGACAGGGCCGTGCTCGTCGTGGTCGTCAGCCACTCGACAATGCTTTGCAGGCTGCTGCTTTCATGGCGGAAGCGGCACAGGCACCCGCCGTCCCCGCAGCAGCTGTACAGGCCAACGCACAACTGCAGCAGGGCTTCGACCCCATGAACCCGTTCCTTCCTGCCGCACGGTTACAGCGACCCGCTCGCCGCCACGCCCGACACCCCCAGCCTCTCCCAGGAGGCCATCAACCGGAGGTCGCACCTCCAGCACCACCCTTCAACCCCTTCGAAGGACTCGGTCTCGACGACTTCGCGCCGGAGTGGGATCCCGATTACCAGCCTGACGCCATCGGCCCCGCAGGCGACGCAGCGAACGAGGTCCCGAACGGCTTCGCGGTCGGCGGCAACAATTACCAGCGCGCCTACGGCCGGCCCGCGCGCGAGCCCAACCCGCCCGTCGATGCGCTCGTCGAGGTCAGGCGCCGCCAAGCGCGCGCGCTGCAGGAGCAGCAGGCCCTGCAGCGTCAGCAGCACGCGGTGCGCTTGGCGCAGCTGCGCGTGCAGCAGCAGGCTTTGGCTGCGCGGAGGGGGGAGCATGCGGAGTACTTTGATGGGCTAGTCGCGAGGCGGAGCACACGGCGCGCTCAGGGCGATGCGTGATGGGGTTTAGGGCAATGAGCAGAGCGTGGGGTCGTTCAAGCGAGGGACGTTCTGGTGGCGTGGGGACATTGAGTTTCGGCTTGTTTTGGAGCGGTATTATTAGCGAGGAGTCTCGACGCTTGCATGGGCTGCCCATCTCTTGGAAGTTGTCTGTTGATTGCTAGTGCCACTACCGCTGATAATGTATACATTTACCTCCAACCGTGCGCACGATAGTCGAGGAGCAAAAGTTCGACCACGTACCGAGGACCAAACGTGCACCTTGGATACTCCGCACCGTGTGGAAGCTATGGCTAGGCTATACTACGACTGCAAGACGTGGGCTGATGACCAAGCGCTGGGCTCATTGCCTCACCATACCAGCGCAAAGCGCAGCACCCAGCAAGGACCAGATGTGGTAGCAGCCTCAACGTTTTGGGTAGTTACAGGGACAAACGCTTGCTAAATGCCCGTGCCCACCCCCATCTACACCTCCGCGCCTCGCAAAATCCGGGTATTGTCTGCCAAACAACCACCAACAATGCCCCCGCCCCAATCCAATCCAACCGAGCTCCCCACGGCACACCTCACCTCACGCTCTCATGCACCGCCCGCACCAGCCACCGCGGCCGGCTTGGGCGTGACGGGGATCCCCGGCGACTGCTGCTGCTGCGGCGCATGCAGGATCTCCTTCTTGCCATTGGCCTTGTAGTAGAGGATGATGTCGCCGCCGCCGCGCCAGAGGTGGGAGCGGATGGTCGCGAGGGTCATGCTCACGGGGACGATCTGCGCAGGGTCAGCTTCTCACACCGATCTGTCACGGAAGACTGCCGCGACGGACCTGGTTCTGGCACCACAGCTCGAGATACTCCTCCGGCCTCAGCGCCCCCGGCTCCCCCTCCTTGCCCTCCTCGGCCGGCGGCGGCCCGGGCTCGATGCGCTCGGCCACATATGCCATGATCTTCTTCGCCCTCAACATCCGGTTAGCATTCAGCCGGTTGTTCCCGTCGCTCGCGATGCTCGGCAGCCTCCCCTCCCACGGCTCGAGCACGAAACTGATCTTCACGATGTCCTTGGCGGGGACCTGGTTCCGCAGCAGCACGTCGCCGAGCCACATCGGCGCCGCCTTCGCCAGCGCCTCGTACCGCTCGCCCAGCGTCCCCACGGTCCCCTCGAACAGATCCGCCACCCCACCCGCTTCGGGCCGGTCCTCCTGGATCAGGATGGTGGTGTGCAGCGGCGGCTTCAGGACCGGCGTCTCGGCCGGCAACGACGGGGTGATGGCGGACAGCACCTCCATCGGCCCCGGCTGCGGCACCGGGAGACCATTATCAAACGCCTGCTGGTTCAGCACCTGCGCCTGCAGAGCATCCTCATACGCGTACCGGATCTTCTGCACGGTCCCCTGCAAGTTATCGTCCACGACGCGGCTATTGCTCGTCTTGCTAGACCGGGAATCGCTCTCCGCCTCCCCGCCCGCGCCCGCCTTCTCCTCGGCCACGGCCGCGGGCTTCTCCTTGGGCTCCGCCGCGTGCGGCTTCATCTTCTTCATGCCCGCGCCGAAGGACTTGGGCATGCCCATGCGGAACTTCTTGCCGAAGAGGCCTTCCTTGGAGGGGGTGTCTTTGGGCGTGCCCTCGGTGCCTGGCGTGGTGGGCTCCTCGGTGGCTTCACCGGGTGTCACGGGGAGCTTGCCGGCGGTGGCGGGGTCGGTGGCTGTGGGGCGGGAGGAGGAGAAGTAGTCGCTGTTCCGATCCGTAGATTGTCGGGGCTGGCCTACGGAGTGTCGCGTGACGGCGGCCTCTAGCGGTGCGCCTTCCTCCGCCGTCGGTGAAAGGAGTGCTGTGCTCCCTGTGCTTCGAGTCGGGGACGTCATCAGGCCGCCAGCCGAGGCGAGTCCGATGCCAAACCCAGGTGTGGCCGGATTCGCCACTCCATTCGTCGCCCTCGGCGTGGTCGCTCCACCCGCCGCATCCGAATGCCAGCCATTCAGCTGCCCCTCCGGCATCTGTATACTCGACGGCGCATTCTCCCGCTGCAGCCTCTGCTGCTCCTCCTTCGCACTCATCAGCTGCCGCCGGAACGCCTGGTCGCGCCGGATCTCCTCCGTGATCAGATTCGAGAACAAATACCGCAGCACCCACTTCCCCAAATTAATCCGCTGATCCTCGCGGAACTCAATGTCGTCGTCCAGCGCCAGCTCGTCGGCGTACATCTCCGCGTCGAAGCAGGTGTGCTCCTCGAGGATCACGGCGACGCTGCCCGTGCGCGTGTCGACCGTGCACCAGTTCGCCACCGTCGCGTCGGTGGTGACCTCGTCTTTCACGTCGTCGAGGTGCCGCTTGCCGTAGGAGCGGATGGGGACGCACTTGAGGAGGTCCCACATCACGACCTCGCCGGCCGTGTCGACGGTCAGGACGCGCTTGCGGTCGTTCAGCATGACGTGCTTGATGATGCCGTTTTGGCCTTCGATTGAGTGCTCGGGTTGTGGACGCACGGGCTGGCCGGTGAGGGAGTCGGGGCTGGTCGGCTCCTTCCTCACGTCCGCCACCGAGCCTCGGTGCTCGCTATCTGGTGCTGCGGGTGCTGGGAAGTATGCGGTATTGCTTAGTCGTAGCATGTGCTTCAATGGCAGCTTTCGGTTTAAGCTCCCGTTCGTCTGCGGTTCTTGCTGGTTCGATGGGCTTGGGTATCTAGTAAGTGTGGTCGTGACGCTCAACCTATTGCTGTTGTACTTCTCGGGCACATCAATCTCGGCATGCTCGGTATTGACATCGCGCCATCGGTTGATGCTCGGCCGGCTCGTCGCCGTCCATATGCAATCACCCGCCGCGACCACTTTGTGCACACCCTCATGCTCCTGCGCCACCGCCACTGACAGCCCCTCATCCAGCTCAATGACATCGCGCGTATCCGTCTTGGCGATCAACCCGCTCTTGTCGCTCGAATAGAACACTGAAAGATCCGGGTCTGCTGAGAACAGCGACCAGACGCTGGTGTCGTGCATGGTAAGCGTGTACATGCATCGCCCGGCCCCCGTACTCCACACCTTGACCGTGCGATCACTGCTCGCCGTCATGATTGTGCCGCCGTCCCGGCTGACGAGCACATCGCGGATGTTGTCCGTGTGGCCCACGAGCTTCGTGATGCGCTTGCCGGACCGCGCATCCCA
>JAWDJV010000155.1:0-33185 GCA_033119285.1 Teratosphaeriaceae sp. CCFEE 6253 | reverse complement strand
GGAGAAGGCGATCGCCCGTTCAGGTTGGATGCGGTAGGTGCCGCCGACGGAGGTCACGTAAGGGCAAGCCGCCGGGAGGATTGGCAGGAACCGAGTCGTGTTCAGACCGTCGTTGGTCTGGCAAGCGGACCCGACGCCAGTGTCTCCCGAAGAGAACAGCACGGACACGCCCCGCGCGCCCAGTTGGCCGAACATGTTGCAGACGGTCTTGCGGTAAGCCAGCGGCACGGACTGTTCATCTTCGCCATACGAAGTCGTCAAAGTGTGCGGTAGCTCCTCGTCCGGCTGAGCAAGAATGTAGGTCAAAAAGTCGAGGTACGGCTCATTCTGTGCCGTGGCGGGATCCGGCTGGTCGAGATCAGGCACTATCGGGCCTCGGCCAGCAGTGCTGTAAGCGTGGACAGGCACGGGGTAGCCAGTGGCAAGCAGGTATTGCACGTCCTAAGGAATGATTGGTGTGTGGATTAGCAGATAACTCGGACAGCCTACAGCGGGTAGATTGTAGCGATACGAACCAGGTTGGCCTCTCCACTGTCGTCGGTCGAATTCTGCGTCAAAAGCCCACCGTCGATGCTGGTCCACGTAAAGCTCTCGCCGTTCGCATAGGGTGCATACTCCGCCTCGAAAGTCTTCAGGTCGGTGTAGCGAGGGTACTCTTCGAGGAAGTTGTTGAAAGCAGCGAAGCCGCTACTTTCGTTGTTCTGGGGAACTCTTGATCAGCCAATGCCGACAATAAGTGCTGCGATGTTAACATACCAGGTGATAGCCTTTGATGTGGTACAGCTCGCGAAGGCAAGCAGGAGTGATGGTAGCATTGCATGCTGTCGCGTTGAAGCCACCGGCCTTGATGCGTCCGGCTCCGCCCTTGGCGGAACCCATCAACTCCACATCGAAGACGCGACGTCCCTGAGGACGCATTTGGCCTGTCAAGCTCTGTCAGTGACAGATACAAGAACGAAACACACTGTACCAAGGTCTTAGGAAAACCTCATCCGGAGGAAGGCGAGCAGTTGCAAGCCACGTGACTGCCGAGACGTACCGAAGCGAGTGGTAGGCTGCACCATAGCGATATATTGCTGCAAGCCATCGGGAATGCTGTAAGACAACGTCCGGATCTTGTCCATGTTCGAAGCCGCATTGTGGTAAATGTGGAACTGCGTATCAAGCAACGACTCTGCTCTCTGCAACGTAGTGACGATGTTGATCCACTCTCCGTCTGCCTTGATGTGCTTCTCATCCAGCCCAGCCTCCGACAACCATGCAAGGACGGCATCTGTCGCCTTCGCGGCCGGACGGAGCATGTCTTTCAGCTCATCCCGCTTCATGTGCTGCCCGTATCTCGCGTGCGTCGGATCCGAGATCTCATACAGCGTCTGCTCGAACAGCGCCTCGTTCGGATGCGCCATGGCGATGCGCAGGTGCATATGGGTTGATGCCGCCGGGCGGCCGATCTGCTTCCAGCCATCGGGCACTGAACGGAGGGACTCGAGCACGCTGGCCGTAGTGAATGTGCCGAGGGCGACGATGCCCGTCCATAGTGATGATCGCATCTTGCTGAGAATACGGGAGGAATAACAAGAGAATGTGAGCAGCGACGTCTTCCCACCGCGGCACGCATGGGAGAACCTGTCTTATCACCACACCGTACCTCCTACTCACCTTCCAGAGTGTGACGTTCCTCCCGCGCGACTTGGCATGCAGATATCAATGACGACCCACGTAGCGATCTAAGCTACATGAGGCAGGCGCTCATCTGTGCTATCAGGCTGCAAGGGCGGTTGCAGCCAGCGATTCGCGCAAGCCGTGGCATCGCGCCTTGGCTTGCTTGTTGACGGCTTGGTACAATGGCAGTCTGCGATACACGAGTGGCTGTGCGATTGGAGGCCGTGGGGTGGTATGCAATCTTAGGAAGCTGGGAACGTTTCGGTGCGGCCGCGACCGCGACGATCTGCAGGAACGTGCGGGCGGACGGTTGGGCGCCGTTGCGGCTCTGCGGAGATGGCGCCATATTCGGCTTTGCACAACCGAACCCAAGCTGTTTATGCAATCCACCAGGTGCACCGTGAGGTCTGGCATATGTACATGTATGTAGGTGTTGGCAGGTTGGCAGGGTCATGATGCTTCCAGGTATCGTGCGACGGCTATGGACTTCTTGCGTCTCGACTACACATCCCACATCTTGTATCCGACTTCCCTGCCCTTGGCATACCAATTTTGCACATACGGCAACGCCACATGCGGCCCGTAGACTTCCTCGTTCCATTGCGGCGTAGGAGGCTCGAAGCCCGTCTCCTCTTTGCAGCTCCTCACCAATTCGTCCATACTCCCACCGCGGTCATACAGCGGCAGCTCCTTACCCGCTTCAGCCTTCTCGGCATCAGATCGAAGCGTCTCGGTCGCCACCTCGTCCAGCTCGAGAGTGGCCGGGTTGAGGATCACGCCGTAGTTCGCTTTCGCCCCCTCGACAGTGACGAGCTTGCGGCGGACCTCGAGCGCGACGAGCTCCGGCGTGCGGGTGAAGGGATCACCGAGACCCCCTCCGCCCCATGTCTGCCACTCCAGCAGGTCACTAACGAATTATCAGTACGCGACTTCTTGCACGATGGTTGGACGGTGACTTACCCGGGCTTCACCTTGACGTGATCGCACTTCGACTGCAAGAGCTCCACGGTGAATCCGCCTTTACCATCGCCGCGGTGGATGGCTTTCTTGCTCCTGCTCCCAGGCTTGCCGCCTCTCACACCCCAGGGCTTCGTGAACCATCGATCGTCATGCAAGCTGAACTCACCGGCACACAGGAACCGATACATTGTCTTCTGCGCGTTGCCACCACGATGGAAGCCCGCTCCGCCAGAGTCTGCAACAGCCTCGTTGACCTCCAGTCGTACGGGGAAGTTGAGCTCGATGGACTCGGTGGGCACGGACTTGATGGCTGGGAACAGACAATGGCAGTCTGGTCCATCGCCCTTTGGTCTTGCCGGTACGCCGCCGAAGGCGATCTGGTAGAGCTGATACCATTCTCCTAGAAATGACAGGCATCGATGTCAGCAACGGTCTAGTGAGACAGTCGGCCAGATTGAAAGCTTACCGTTGGGCTTGAAGCCCGAGTAGAAAAAGTGAGGCGAATCACTGAAGCCTGCCGCGGTCATGAACGCCGAGTTCTTCTGCCCAAACAGAGCCTGCATGACATCCATGGTCCTGCCAAGGAAGTGCGTCCGACAGGACAGCGACGCCGGCCGGACCGGCTTGAGCAATGAGCCTTGCGGGATCTCGATGTCGAGAAGGTCATGGAAGCCGTCGTTGGGGATGGTGTAGGGGGCGTGGACGACGAGCAAGTAGTACCCGACGAACATCTTGAACATCGTCTCGCTGAGGAAGAAGTTGATGCTGCTGCTGGCCTGCGGGCTGGTGCCCGACCAGTCGAATTTCAGGCGGTTCTTGCTGGGCTTGGTGAGCGTGCATTTGATCGCGAAGGGGCCGCGGCCGTGGCCGTCGTCGTCAACGAAGTCGACGAAGGTCGATGGTTCGTCTGTCATGTGGTGCTCGATGATCTGGCTTACAGCTGTCCTGGTGCGTTGCAGGAGGATATCGGTCGATGCGGCGTATACTTCGGGTCCAAATCGAGCGCATAGCTCGCAGACGCGGGTGGCGGCTGTCCGACACGCCGATATGAGTGCGAGAAGGTCCGATCGCAGCCACTCTGGTTGTCTGCTGTTCCTGCACATCAACTCGACGATCGACCGGTTCATCTTGCCCTTCTCAAAGAGCTTCATGGTCGGTATCTGCAGGCCATCGTCGAAGATTGTCTGGGCATTGATGCTCATGGAGCCAGGGACCTGACCTTGGACATCTGTCATGTGCCCGAAGTTGGCGGCCCAGCCGACTAGCTTGTGCTCGAAGTATATCGGCAGCAAGATGATCACGTCGTTCAGATGGCTGACTGCTCCTTCGACCTCGTAGACATCGTTCGTAACGAACACGTCGCCCTCCTCGATTGCATCGACCTCGCCACGAGCGAGCTTATGGTTCCAAATCTTGAGGAAGGATCCGATGAACGAGCCGAATTGGCCCACTAGCATCTTGCCCGCGGCGTCAGTGATGACATTGAATTCATCTTGTTGCTCGCGGATAGCAGGCGACATCGAGCATCTCAGCATTAGAGTGTCCATCTCCGACCTGATCGACGCCAGCGAGGAAGCGATGAGCGTCGGTACTGTCGGAATATCCTCCACAACCTTCTTCGCTTCGGCGACCTTCTCCTCATCAGTCTTATCAGAGACAGCATTCTCGAAGTTGCTCTTGAACGTGGGCATCTCATTGCCAGCCGATGGCGAGATGCAAATGTTGCCAACGGCATCAATCACAGCCTCGAAACCAGGTTGGATCAGCGTATTGGAGTCCATTTCCGTCACCACACATGGACCTTGCACCTTGTAGCCTGCTTTGGTGATACCGGCGCGGTCCCAGTATGTGGCTTCGTGCTCTTTGCCTTGCACCACCACCGTCTTCTTGCCTATGATGGCCGAGTCGGGCGGAGACTCACCATCTGCTACCGGGATCTGTGGGATGTCGAGGTCGGGCGAGGCATCGACTGTGTTGACGGTCAGGCGAGTCAGCTCGAGCGCGAAGTTCTCTAGCGTGTAGCTGAATTGTTGTTGATGCATCTCGCCGAACAGTGCCTGCGCAATCTTTTCGAAGTCTTCCATTGGCTTGGCCAGATCAGCTTCGGTCAAGTTGATTGTGAGCTCTAGAGCCTGTCCCTTGTAGCGTAGCGCCGCTTGGTAGATCGTCGCGAGCTTTGCATCTTTGCTGTCTAATGCTTCAAGCATGACAGTCTCGCATCGTTCCCTCAGCGATGCGTACTCCTTGCGCAGCGTTTCCATCGTGGTGCCGTGCAACAACTGGATGAACGATGCCGAGAGCTCGTGGCTCATCTTAGTCGTAGCATCACCTTGGGCGCAGAGGATGCCAGGAGCTGCAGGGACAATGACAGGCCAAGCACCCAGGAGCTTCCCAACACCGTTAGCGACCATGGGTCCGGCGCCGCCGAAAGCGACCATGGCAAAGTCGGCAGGGTTGTGTCCGCGCTCGACAGAGACCAGACGCAGAGCGCCATAGATGGCCTCATTCGCAAGATCAATAATGGCTTCGGCAGCTTCGAACATCGTTTTGCCCATCTGCTTTGCGAGCTTTTCAACCGCAGCACGGGCTGCAGTGATGTCGAGCTTGAACTCGCCTCCAAGCAGAGTCTCCGGGAGGTAGCCCAGTACTAGAGAGGCATCGGTCACCGTAGCCTGGATGCCGCCACGGCCATAGCAGGCTGGTCCAGGGCTGGCGCCAGACGACTCTGGTCCCACCCGCAACGTATTTGTCAGGGGCTCGAAGAACGCCAGACTGCCACCTCCAGCGCCGATTGTCCTGACGTCGACGGAAGGCGAGCGGACTGTGATGTCACCCACGACTGTCTCGCGGCGGAGGGAGGGCTGGGAGTTGGCAATGAGCGCCACATCGGTCGAAGTGCCCCCCATGTCCAGTGTGATGAGGTTCTTGTGCTCTGTGGCGTTGGCGATGATGCTTGTGATGCCTCGTACACCGCCTGCCGGGCCGGACATCAAGATGTTCACCGGCGTGTCACCCGCGTGCGCAAGGTCTGTAAGACCACCATCACTCTTCAGGATGCGGACAACGGTTGTGTCTTCCTTCAGCTTCTCTGCCAGGCCATTGAGGTATCTCTTCACCTCCGGCTTGACAACGGAGTTGGTAGCAGCTGTGACCGTGCGCTCGTACTCTCCGAGTTCAGGTAGGACCTCGTGCGAAAGGGAGACCTCGACGTCCGGCAGTACCTCCTTCACGATCTCCCCGACCTGCTTTTCATGCTCGCCTGATACCCAGGAGTTCAGTAGGCTGACCGTAACCGCCTTGACCTTGCCTTTCATAGTGAGCAGCTGCTTGCGCAGGCCATCCACATCGACAGGCTTGATTTCATCGCCATCCACACCAATCCGCTCCGAGACTTGCAGAGTCCTGTCCAGAGGTATGATGGGCGCGGGAGGATCCCACTGTATCCAGCTTGCCAGCCCCCCAGGGATCTGACTTCTCCGCGCCACCAGGACATCCTTGTGGCCTTCGGTCACGATCAGCGCTGCAGGCACTCCTTTACCCTCGAGGAGAGCATTCGTGGCTACTGTAGATCCATGATGCAGAGCGCCGAAGGAGCCCGTGAAGCCCTCCTCTGCCTCGATGATCTTGCGGATCTTGTCGATGCTGTCCTTCACGCCGATGCTCTGATCCTCGGGCGTTGATGGCACCTTGGCCCGGAAGATGCGACCCTTTGGCGAGAAGGCGCATGCATCGGTGAATGTGCCTCCAACGTCCTGTCTTGATCAGCGTTTGGCAATTGAGGGGAGTGTGGCGATCGACTCACGACACCAAGACGGTACGTGTCGGCCACCGAGTTCACTGCTGCCATCTTTGCGGAATGTGAAGATGTGTTCCTGCGTGACAACAACCAGGAGATGTTGAGCTATGCCTACATGTACCTCTGCGCGACGCGTTCAAGAGCAATACAATGACAGCATTAGAGCTATCGGAAGCGGCCACGCCAATGCGACGCTCGGCATATCATGCCTGCGCGGTACAGATAGGCGGACTTGTCTGGCAGTCTGCCGGCAAGCTGAAGCTCCACCGCAGGATCATGTCAGGTACCGCGGCGGTCGCGCGGGCGGTCATTGGTGCAGGGGCGTCGGCCCACCAGTCAAGGCGGAGTCGGCCATGGCCCACGCCTCTGGGTAGAAGGTAGATAGCCCAGCTGGCGGCTTTGACTATCGCGACAGCCCGTGTCAGGTTGGTGGCGACATGGGAATCAGGTGGAGTGCGGATGTTGTTGTTGTCCTATCCATCGGCTGTTGCCATCCGCTGATAAGGATGCCCGATCGCGGCGCGGGTTGTATTCGGGACAACACCAGTTCACACACCTCATCGCTGGCCTATCCATCTACATGCACACAACGGGCGGCCGGCCGGTCTTGGAGGGCAACGCGTCTCGCGGCGCGTCTTTGGGCATTGACGAGGTAAGAGGTGGCAGGTGAGCCCCAGACATTCGTCTTCTACGATTCTCACCATGTCCATTGTCTCCCTCTCCTCGGGCGACCCCACCTGCACGCTCGAAGACGTCAAGGCCATCGCAGGCGCAAATGGTTTCACGATACCGACCGGTGGTGCGGACGAGACGGCCTTTCTTCTGTTTGCGAACGCGTTCGACGCCACGTGCGAAGCAGTGAGCAGCCTACCAGAATATGAGGATCCACGGCTCAAGCCTGCGGCGGTCGAAGGCGGCGAAAGAGAGTACCATAGCCCCGATGCATCAGAAAACCCGCTCAACGCGTGGGCACAGAAAACGATACTCAAACTACCTGGAGTTGCAGGTCCGCTATCGGGCCGGACCATCGCAGTCAAGGACAATGTGTCCGTCGGCGGGCTCCCTCTGGGCCTAGGCGGCTCGCCCACCTTGCTCGAAGATGGCAAGCACCCGATCTCACCCATCGACGCAACAGTAGTAGCTCGCCTACTAGCTGCTGGGGGTACGATCAAAGGCACAGCTACCTGCGAGAACCTCTCGATGTTTGCTCTGAGCTTAACGTCGCACTCTGGCGTTGTGCACAACGCACATCTTCCTGGCTACGCCACAGGAGGCTCAAGCAGTGGTTGCGCTGCGCTGGTCAGTATTGGCGATGTTGAGGTTCTGAGACGGAGTGGCAAAGACAGCAGGGACTACCCACTTGGCGAGGGTGTGGACATGGCTGTGGGCGGTGATCAGGGAGGGTCGATTCGCTTGCCAGCGGCGTACTCGGGCATCTACGGCCTCAAGCCCACTCATGGACTGATACCATACTCCGGCATCGCCGCACTGAACCCGCTGATCGATCATACCGGTCCTATGACGCGGACGATCGAAGACTCGGCGCTGATGCTTGGGGTAATAGCTGGGTATGATGGCATTGATCCCCGTATGAGTCCCGAATCGCCTATGCCTGATAAAGTATCAGACTACCTCGGAGATCTGCAAGCTTGGGTGGCGACGAAGGAGAAGGCAGGGGACTGGACACCGAACAGCGCAGCGAAAGGCCTGCGCATCGGCATCTTACAGGAGAGCTTTGATGTCGTAGGCTTGGATCCTAGCGTAGCAGAGACGGTCAAGGCAGCCGCAGGACGCTTCAGATCACTCGGCGCAGACGTCAAGGAGATTTCGATCCCGTTGCACAAACATGGCGCCGCCATCTGGACGATCGCGGCTCGGCCAATGATGCCGCATTTCGTCGCTGGCAACCCGCCGGATCTCCTCTCGCACACCATGCCGCACCTTCAGCCGAACGCAATTGGCCAAGACTACTTCGATACACTCGCCCACCGCAACCCGGCCGCTGTGAACGTCCTGATGAACGCCGCACATATGCAACGAAGATATGGGCCGTCTCTCGCTCGGAAGGCACACATGCATGTGTGGGAGCTGAGGGCGGCATACGATGAAGCGCTTGAAGAGGTCGATGTCCTGATCACGCCACTCAACAATACTGTTGGGCCCCAGCACCCTGCGAGTACTGTCAAGACAGGAAGCAACCCCAAGGGCGAGAGCGAGAGGCTCATGGATTTGTTCGAACCTGCGATCGGCAACACGCTGAACACGTGTAGCTTCAATGTTACCGGCCATCCAGCGATGTGTATACCAGTCGGTTGGGGTGAAGTGAAGGAGGGTAATGGTAAGCTGCCTATTGGCATGCAGCTTGTTGCGAAGCGATGGGATGAGGCGAGCATATTCAACGTCTGCAAAGCATGGGAGGTCGGCGGGAGGTGGATGGACTCATAGTCGTATAGTACTGTATGCAGCCACCCGTCCCCAAAATCTCCGGGACCCCGGAGGATGAAGCAGCATATCGGCAGACAAAGAAATGCGTGGAGCCGACAGTGCATGGGCCGCTGCACGTGGACAAAGAGGGTTAGAGTTCGCACGGGACGCAACGGGAGATCTGCGGGGCCAATCTCTCCGAGACGTTGACCTCCACGCCTCCACCACCACCTCCGCCAGCTGTGCACCCTCACAAGGGCGCAGACCGGTCGAGACGCATGCAGCGTGAATCATATGAACAACAACGCTCGCTATATCTATTTCATCCGCGAGGTACCGCGGGGAAGCGTACATACTCTGACGATACCGCCTGGAGCCAGCCGCGCGGACACGGCAGCTGGGCACGTTGACAGTCGATTCGATACACAGCGAGGAGACACAGTCGTTCTGCGGCACAGTGGTCGCTTCCACGTGGGCGACGACGAGGTGGAAAGAGACGCTGTGGCCGGTGAAGGCCAGTCCGAGTCAGCAACATGGGCCTCAGCCAGCGAGGCACCATGTCATATGGTATGGCCGCGGCGCATCCAACGCCACATGACACCACTAATACTCTAGCAGAGGTCGAGCGAACACTGCGAAGCGTCTTCAAGCGCTGCCTCAAATGTCCCGATACGACCCCAACTTGCCCCACCTGCCGCCACGGCGAGATCTGCTCCCTCGTTCCTGCCGACTGCGACACCTGCGCGTTCATGACCTGCATAGCCAACCCCTCGTCCGCTCCAGTATCGCGTGGCCCCAATATCGGCGCCATAGCCGGCGGAGTCGTTGGCGGTATTGCGGCCATCGCGATCATCGTCTTTTTCGTCTGGCGCTTTTGGATCAAGAAGCGGCGGGAGCAGCAGGAACTGGAAGCGGAGGAATGGGAAGACGATGAGATTGCCCAGCAGAAGGCGGTGCACTCGTTCAGCGCGATGCACACCAGCGGACCGGATGCGGCCAGCACACGGACGAGAGGAAGCCTGGCGAACAGCATACTGAGCCGAGCGAGCAACATCATTCAGATCGCATACATACCTGGCGTCACGAATCGAAACGGCAACTCACCTGGGCGTGACAGTCTCCTCAGCGCTGCTCCGGTGCCGCCCATACCAGCGGCGACACGTGGCAGCCAGCCACCGAAGAGTCCACTTAGCAACGAGGGCGACATGTTGTTCTTCCGGCCTGGAGATCTGCGGGACAGCTCTTACTCCGGCGCGTCGTCCATCCGATCAGGCATCCGGGACACGCAGTACACGCGCCAATCCATCACGCCTTCGCTCGCGAGATCATCTGTGACCTCGGAGATCTACCGCGACGAAGTCACACCGTCCATACCCGCCACGTCTGTAGCGAGAGCAGCACCAAGGATGGTGTCAATCAAGTCGTCTCACTCGGACTCTACGAGCGACACGGAACCGACCACTTCCGACACTCAAGACTTCACCTCACCTGCAAGGAGTCAAGGTGTCCAAGTCCTGATGCCCGGCGAGGGTCCGCCGTCGGCATCTTCATCAACGCGTGGGAAAGCGAAGCAGGTCACTGTCGGTGGTGCTGCGGCTAAGGGCCGCTTTCCCGTGCGGCAAGCCAGCGATGCGAGCACCCTGACGGCAGCAAGTGGGAAGAGCAGGCACGCTCCTGTGATCTCCTCGCCACTGGCGGAGATAGAAGACACAGACGAGGAGGACGATGACGATCACGCGAGGGCACGACGGAGTATGCACCTGATCAGCACGTCGCTCTCACAAGCCGCTTCCCGACCGAGAGTCCAGCCGGCGGAGAGTCCGTTCTTCGACGCTTCGGAGTCACCACCGCGCGCGACCAGAGCGGCCAACCCGTACGCTTCGATGGCGGCGAATGTCGGCGCGAATGACATGCCAAAGCGCGGCGGGAAAGGCATGGGCGCGTTGAGCGACATCATTGAGGAGAACATGAAGCACGCTAGTCGCATCCCGTCTCATGAGGGCTTAGGCGGGAAGCGAGACGTCAGTCCGTTCAGCGATGCGCACGCTACCGATTGAAGACGGTGCGTGCTTGGGCGGAGCTGGCTCTCTCGATCCCATACGATTCATGAGACGATCCCAGCTTCTTGACAGCTTGCTCGAGGGAGTACAAAGTGGCGCTTATGGCGCATCCACACTACCGGAAGAGAGACTTACGAGCGGAGCACTTGACGGCCGGCGAGCCGCTATCCTTTTCTTCGCCCGATGGTGGGCCTGAGCTTCATGTATTAGCGATCTAGACTCTGGGAGCTTTGCAAATATGCACATTATCATATACGCCACGAGCATTTCCATGCCGATGTTCAGTTTCTTCCTTCTACCGCTTCCACAGCTTTCGTCTCGATCATCAGCCCTTCGCCCGTGATGCGGAAGCCGAATCCACTACCCTCTTGCTGCAGCTTGCGTAAGGTGCGCTCATCCAAGTTCCACTCGTTGACCTCACAGGCAAATCTGGCCGCCTTGACTGCTTGCTGGCGATCCCCTGCCTCCCGTCGCGCACCTTCGGCGCTGATCCCGGCGGGGAACTTGCGGACTGGGAGACGATGCGATATTAGACGCAAGGTCGGGAGATTTGAGAGCGGGGCGGGAAGACAAGGCCGTAAGGTTTGGGAGTCTGGTCCACGCGTATCCAGAGGTGCGACAGGGTTGAGATATCTCGAGGTCAGGACAATGGGGCAGTGGAGCATTGAGGATATGTGTTTCAGCGCAGATGCGAGGGAGGCGTATGAGGCAGGCGCTGGCTGCTTGTGGTCTGTGGACGTGGTGGCAGCGAGGAAGGCAGCATTCTCCTCTTCCGCCTTGGACTGCCAGTAGAAAGCCGACGCTGAGTCCAAGGCCACAAACGTAACGGGCCGGTCGAAGGAGTAATGCCGGGTCTTGTCGAAGAGATACTCAGGCAAGGCGTCGAGAGTGGCGATCGTGGAGGCGAGAGAGTGCGGGCGGAAGATGTGGACGTGCTCCAGCGCTGTCGAGATGATGCCGTCTATGAACGCGTCCGCTGAAGTCTGTTCAGAGGCCTTGTGTGTCTTTCGGATGAAAGTCCGTACCTGCTGGGCCAGTCGTGGGATGGAGAGTGTGCCATCAGCGTCGATGATGACCACGCATGCTTCCTTCCCGCTCAAAGTTTCCGGCAGCACGGCTAGCGCACTAAACTGATGGAGCAGGGACGTGACACCCCCTCCTGGTGCAGTGGAGGTGAGGTCGATAAATGGGTGAGGTCGCGCAGTCTTGCTGCTCGCTGAGCTTGATTGGGTGACACTATCGAGCAGGCGGTCCAGATCCGGGAAGTTGAAGTAGTGATTATGAACTTGACGTTGCAATCGTAGGGTATTGAAGATCTACGAAACGTCAGCTGAGCAGTATATCTCGATTGGTGCAATCGCCACAAACTTCATCAAGTCCGACCTCTTCAATCTCCCCCAACAACGTCTTCCCCAGATCTTCTGCCATCGAATTCAAATTCGCTTCCTCTCATTTTCGCCTGCACTCTACCGTACCGAGATCGACAAGAACGGTGTTGGCGCGCTCTCTATTCGTCCATTACGCGGAGCGGCCTCTGAAGATGCCACCACCAGTCGACACCTTCCACCCGGCCCGTCTGGAGCAGCACGTTCAGTCCCACGCGGATGGCAAGATCCGCAAACCGCCCGTTGACCTCAAGAAGTGTGACCTCAAGGAGCTGATTCAGTATGAGTGCGATTTACAAGGGCCAACGGAGGACCCGCGAAGTAAAGTCGTTTGTGAGCCGGTGTTGAGGTTGTTCAGACAGTGAGTAGATTCTCCCGCGTTGATGAAGTCGGCGCCTGGCGGGGCCTAAGAGGGTGATTGACTCGGGTTGTGCAGATGTGCGAACGGTCTGACAGTGGAGACGACGTCCTGGGAGGACATACATGATCGTTGAAGTGAGGTCAAAGGCCTGCACGTGACACGCGTGTCTCTGACCGCGATGTAGATGCCCATCAAGTTGGCGTCGGTTGCACGGCCCATGAAGACGGCTATCTTGCCACAACGGCTTTCGAAGTGGTAGGAATACAAATCATGCGAGTTCCTCTCGCTCCACCAGCGCCATGCTAAACCAAGGATGATGCTGGAGTAGCCCAGTATATGCTGGAGTAGCCCAGTAAGGCTACAAGGGCAAGGGTTTCCTGCCACCGCCTCGCCAATAGCCCATATCGAAATTGACCACCACACCCTCCGGCATCCCCGTATCGATCCCGCCATCCGCCATGTCCTGCGCGCCGTCCATGCCCAGGTCACCCTCCTCGTCCGCCCCGCCCATCTCCTTCATGACATCCGCGAACGTGTCTCTCACGTCCACTACTGTTCTGTGTCCCGCCGACGCGTTCCGGATCTTACCAGGACCACTTAATGCGCTGCTCCTCCTCCGTTCGGCCTTGAGTGCGCCCGCTTTCGCTGCCGTGGCCAGCTTCCTGAGCGCTTGCTCGGCCAGCATGCCCTCCTGCGTAGCCTTCTCGCGCATCTTGCGCGCATCCTTCTCCCTCTCTGCGTAGACGGCTGTTGACATCCAGGCGTGCTTTGGTGGTAGCGCCGGGAAGTGCGCCGGCACGTAGCTCGGCCGCTTCCCGACCGCAAGCGGCTGTAGCAAAGCTGTGAAGTCAGGCGTGGGCGCCTCGGGTGGATCAGGCTCGGGTATTGACGGATATGATATTCTTTCTGGAATGGGTAGCTTGAGATGCGGCTTGAGCTTTGACGCGGTCGCAGTGTTTGGCATGAGCGAGAGTGCCATGCTGAAGTCTTGTGCGACTGGTGTGGTCCTCCTCTCGGCCTGCATCGAAGTGCGTATGTATGTCGCGAAGCGAAGCATGTACTCTTCCGTCTGCGACCGGAACATTTCCAGCGCCGTGGGCTTGACGCTGTCAAAGCCGACCGCGCTCAGCGCTGCGCTGATGCTTCGGAGGAGTTGGCCCTGTGCGAGCACTGGATCCTGAGTCGCTGGCTCGACATGCTGTGGTACGCGCTGGACGTGTCGTAAGGTATGGATCACTCGCCGTCGCTTCGGCGGAGGCTGTGAGCTGTCGACAGCGGAGAAGGGTCGCTTTTCGGCCATGCTCATGAGTGTGGTGCTCAGTTAGAAAACCCAGTCTTCAGATTTGTGGTACGGACTTGCATAGATCGAGCATCAGCACGTGAACTGCAGGTGTTTGCACGCGAAAGGTCGCGAGCGACGAAGATGGCAGGAGTTTGTGAGCCTAAGGCACGATTGGCAAGATTCACCCGCCACGAAAACATACATGTAGAACACGAGTGATCGAGATGAGGACAGTTGGACGTGTCCAATGGCTGGATCCTCCACCATATCAATGCGCCTCCTGCAAGTTTTTCATCATCTTCGCCATCTCCTCCTTCCTGGCTTCGTACACCACCGTTGCTGATCCAGCCAACACCTCATCCCGCAGGTAGTTCTCAAACTTCGTGAAATGCATATCGGGGTATAGCTCTTTGCTCGTCACATACCCCAGGTACTTCGCATTCTCTGGTGTGTTGTCACCGCGAATACCCCAAGACATGAGGTACTGGGACGTCACTATCGTCATCGCCGTCAAGTAGTCGGTGGTGCCATTTGCCATCTTCGCCTCAGCATTGGCAATCCGCTGCCGAAGAGTCTCTTTATCGACGTAATTGCGCGGCAGCTTCTCGCCCGAAAGTTTCTCGAGCAGGTCACATATCTCATTCGGCGTGTGAAGTTCGTTGAAGACGAAAACGTATTTGTTCAACGTCCTGTCATCGACGATGATCTTCGCCACGTAGCGGCCAATGTCTCGGAGATCGGTGATTGCATTTGGCACGTTGCCATCGCCCGGGAGCCGCTGACCCGGGATCCCGACAGCGTAGTCGATCCTGCCGGACGGTAGCTCGGGGAAGGCAATCTGGTACCACCAGCCAACGTCCACAACGGTGTATGGCAAGTGCAGGACCTTGATGTGATTTTACACGGTCTCCTTCACATCCCGCAGCATATGGATCCCGCCCGCAGGGACAACCGGCATGCCTCCGCATGGGAGGACTGTATTCGAGTCAGCTTGGTACCATGGTTCGTGGAAGATGCACCTACATCGCTTCACGCCTGCTGTCTTCGCTGCGGTTGCAAGCGGGATCTGCTCTAGCTGCTCCATAGGTCCTATGGCGCTGATGAGGACTTCAATGCCTTTCAAGGCTGCGACGATCTCGTCTTGGGACGTGCTGAGATCAAGCGATCGGATCTCGACGCCGCGATCCTTGAGAGCATTTGTTGCAGGCTTGACGACAGATGCTGGACGGGTCAAGGCAATGATAGACTGTTGGAGTGATTATGATTAGCAGGTGCCGTCTCCGGTGGCTTGGAAATGAGCATACAAAACCTCCAGCTTCGAGCAAGCCATTGATTATGGATCCACCAGTCTCGCCAGTGCTCCCGACGACGCCTACCATGATGTCTGTCATCGTGAGAGCTTGATATGAGGATCGGAACAGTCTTGTCAGCTAGTCAGTCCGGAAGACTATGGTGAGCATTGATGAGCAACTTCTTGGTATGTAAATCGGTCAGAGTGTCGGAGTCACACTACATATACAAACATATAGTGGAAGAGAAGGCTGGTGTCGTAACACCTCTGCCGCTAGTCAAGGGTTCCCAATGAAGCTTACCAAGGCATACTTGTGCATCTTGCATAATCCTCTCCACATGGTTGACTCACGGTATAGCATTGAACGGACGAGCAGACTCAGCGCCTTCGATGCTCGACGTCTGAACGTTGCCACCGACTCGCAAGGTGATGGTACAGCGATGTTGGAGGCATGGGAAGGTCGAAGAGTTCATGAGCACTCCCGCGGCGCGAGTCATGGCTGTTTTCGCCACACATTTCGCCCACACGTGTTCCCAATACCTGTGACTACCCTGATGTTACTTCTTGTCGGGCATAAAGCTAGGCTCGTACGCGCCGTGCCAAGGGCAGTGTCTCGCTGCCTCGCCAGGATGAAAGGGCCCTCGGGGACAGTACGACGATGCCATCACTTTGCACCTTTGTCAGGCCCGCAGGCTGGACACATGATGCAGCTCAAGGGCATCGTCTTCGATATGGACGGGACATTGTGTAGGTCGATATTGCAGCGTCGGTGGGATTGGAATCAGAGCTGATCGCAGCCTACAAGAAGGCGAGCCTCAAAACTACATGTTCCGTCATCCCACAATCATCCCTTCTCCGAGGCCCTCTTACTGACCGACATGACAGGTTCGGGCAGATGCGCGACGCCGTTGGCATCCCAAAAGAATCCGACATCCTGGACCATATCCACAGTCTCTCAAGCTCGGAACAAGAAGAGGCCTTCTCTAAGATTCAAGCCATTGAGCGTGAAGCCATGGCAAAGCAAGCACCGCAGCCTGGGCTATTGACTCTGATGGAGTATTTGGACAAGCACCGCATCTTGAAGGGTATCTGCACCCGCAACTTTGAGTTTGTTTCGCCCCTGCCAAGTCCACTGGGCCCCTGCTAAGATCCTGCGAGTGCACCTGTGGCTCACCTCCTTGCCAACCACCTCCCTGGTCACATCGATGCTTTCACTCCCATCATCACTCGGGACTTCAAGCCGCCGAAGCCTTCGCCCGCCGGCATACTGCACGTTGCTCACGCATGGGGCATAACGCCAAGCGCTGAAGTGCCACAGACACCGCCTGAAGAACGTCTGCTCCCGCTTGTCATGGTGGGGGACTCGATCGACGACATCGCGGCGGGCTACGAGGCTGGCGCGTTTACCGTTCTGCTCCGAAGTGAGGGTAAGGAAGAGCTCGAACAGGATGAGAGGACCGATGTCGTGATCAGTCGGCTGGATGACCTGATCGAGCTGCTGAACAACGGTCTAGGGCCGGGAAGCTCACGCTGACCAGTCTCTGTTACTACTGCCGAGCGTGACGGGGTGAGGGGGCAGGTTCTCGCCACCTGCGTATCTGGACCACCGCTCGACTGCACGGCGGCGATAGGGCTCGAGTGCTCCACCGCGCGGCTCCTCCGCCTGACCCCTGGCGACCAGCGGCTACCTTCCTACACCCATGCTCTGCTCACGGGAGAGCTCGTTTAGGCTCAACGGCTAACTCCGGGGACGCTGTATTGGCGCACGGCAAAGACAAGATGAGGATAGACCCCGAGGAGTGCGTACGTGCCACGCCTGTGCTTAGCACGGCGGTGAAGACACAAGCTGTCAGGGACTGTCATGTGTATCGCTTTCGCCGAGCAGAGAGCTTTGGTAGAGAGTTAGGGGCATGGCAGACCCGAGTCTGACCGTCTGCGAGATCGCAACGTAGCAAGATGCGCAGCGCGTTAATGTACATGTGTAGTTCTCGTTTCTTGACGGACGACGACTGTAATTAATTGTCCAGGGCTCTCGCCCACAGCGTTGACCACAATATCGAAGCCAAATCGTCGCACTGGCAATTTGACCAATTGGCAGCATGCGAGATCCTCGTGCAACGCATATTAGCAGATACATGTAGGTACATGTGGTGATGAAGACGATGCCCTGCCGTCAGCGAGAGTACACCTTGACCTCGGCACGATCGAACTCATCTCTCGTCAATGGCAGAACTCGTTGCGATGAATGATGTGCGCGCTTTACCACCATCATTTTAGAAACCACCCTCCAGATACATTGGCATTGGCTCTACACCATGGCAGGTAGCAGTACATTCACCTGGGCTCACGCCCTCCAGTTCCACTCCACCCTATCTCCATTCCAATCACCGCTCCCTCAGACGCACTCTGCCTTCGCCGGCGTCAAGCCAGTCTCATGGAGACGCTACAATATCGGCGGCCTCCTCGTCACCGTCTACGGCCTCGAAGAGCTTCCACAAGATGTCGCGGAAGTGACTTGTTTATGGCTGCTTCACGGGCGTGGAGACACCATGGATAGCATGGGATACACTGCTGCTGGCTTGCTCGGCGCTTGGCATAAGAAGCGCATTCCAGGGCAGAAGAGCCTGATTGCCGTTTGTATCGATCAGAGAAATCACGGGAGCCGGATGATCGACAATGTTGCCAACGTAAGCTGGAAGCAAGGTGCGTAACCAAGTGTTCCACGAATTAAAGCAAGACCGGTCATTAATTCCTGGACGAATGCAGGCAACCCTACTCACGGTCCCGACATGTTCAACACCTTCTCCGGCACCGCTTCTGATTTATCTCTCTTGATCGGCCAGCTGCCACAGTATCTTCCTTCCAAGATTGCCGAGCACATTTGTGGTGGAGTCTCTCTTGGAGGACACGCTACCTGGCAGCTCCTCGTCACCGAGCCCCGGATACGAGCTGGCCTGGTCGTCATCGGATGTCCCGACTACATTCGCCTCATGACCGATCGCGCTATTCGGGGTCAGCTTCCCACATGCATGTCGACCGATCCACCGGGCCGCGACTTCCTGGGCAGTGCCGACTTCCCAGCCGCACTCATTGCCGCCATCGAAGAACGTGATCCGGCAGGCATTCTTCTCGGCGAGCTGGACATCGTCACCGGGGATGATTATCTGCACACTCCTTCGGAAGCAGAGCAGGATCGACTGCGTCCAATGCTAGCCGAGCGATTGGGCGGCAAGAAGATCATGTGTTTAAGTGGTGGCAAGGATCGACTTGTGCCGCCTGAGTGCGGACAGCCTTTCTTAGATTGGCTCAAGAAGGCTGTTGATCCGAAGACCGGATGGGCGGGTGACTTAGGTATCGAGGTGGAAAACATTGTCGATACTGGAGCTCGCCATGAGTTTTCCAAGCACATGCGGACGGAGGCCGAAAGGTGGCTGTGTGATCTGCTTGCAGATGACGATGCGTCGAGTGTTCGGGAGAGTAAGCTATGAGTAACGGGTCTTCATGATCGTTGCACAGGGTGGGGGAAGGTCTGGCTGGCGGTGCGAAACAGTGGTGATACCTTGGCTGGGCTCTCCGGCCGACGAGCAACAAGACCTGAGCTGAGAAGAGCCCGTTGTCCGCTTCGAAATCTCGGCGGACCAAGCACAGCTCTCGAGGCGGACATTTCTGCCTGTATTCACTGCGGCGTCCACGCTCACCGTGCCAAACCCCGCGCTGTTGCTTGTCATGCTATCGAGGCTCCTATGGTGAACGAGGAGAGTCCAGAGAAACGGATCAATATAGCATCGACGCCATCGCCATCGACACCAATGCGCTGGAGAACGGGCAGAGGTCGGATTACGACCAAGCGGAATGCTGTTACATCGTGTCGAGCCTGGTGCGGTGGGTCTCTGCGACTAATTCTTCTCACTTTGCGGAACTCTCTGTTCGAAACGGCCATGTGGTGATACACAGGCTCATCCTCGTTGGCTTCTCCATAGGACTATGCCTTGCAAGAGCCACTGAACGGAAGCTGGCACCCTCGGTGGATATCGGGACCGAACAAGAGAGTCGTTGTCAACGCTGCGGCTTTCCTTGAAGATGCGGACTGAGTTACCAGTGGGGCAGCACGCCATACGGGTCTCTCGTTGTTGCAGCCTGAACCTACTGCCGGTAGCATCTCAGGCGTGCATACCAGGCGTATTCCGCGGCCGCATGTCGTCGGCGTGAACTGCGCACTCTCGAACATCCCTGCAAAGTGCGGAAAGTGCGGCCGCTTCAACGCCAAGTCGAGCAATCGAGCGTGACTCTCAGCCCATGCGCTCGCCTGCTTTGACACAAGGATTGTGGTTTCTCGAGGCGGCCGCCGACGCGCATGCCCGTCTTGATCGGGAGAATCCTCGTCCGCATGGCCTACTTGACTACAGTCCAATGCGGATCGGCATCGGCAATGAACGAACGGAACCGGACGACTATGCAGTCCTGCCGTCGCCGATTAAATAGCAATACAAAATGTTACTTTTCGCTTCGAGTGGAATCTGGCACACGGCAAGACCATCTTTGAGCACTGCCTACAGTCGAGACCCTCACCAATTGCGTATCCCACCACCCCTTCGTCACTCAATCGCAGCCATGGGTTCAGAGGTCGCAAAAGTGCTCGCCGACTTGGGCATGGGCGGCTTCGCAACGTTCTTGGACTTCCCTCACCACGATGTCCACCCTGGCATCGATCCGACTCAGGTCACGTTGCCCGGACCCTTCGTAGTCTGCGTCATGGGAGCCTCTCGTGGTATCGGTGCGGGCATCGCGCACGCGTACGCGCGCGCAGGCGTCAGCGGCCTGGTACTGGCGTCACGGAGAGTGTCGGGCCTCGAACAAACGGCAGCGGAGTGCAGGGAGATCAATCCCAGTATCCATATCGACATCATCCCGTGCGACATCACCTCCGACTCGTCGGTGCGGGATCTGGCATCGAAGACGCAATCCAAGTTCGGCCGGCTTGATGTGCTGGCTATCAACTCCGGCTTTTCTGGAAAGCCCGAGCCCAAGGTCACCGAGACACCTACGGACGTTTTTGTGAACGCCACAAATGTCAACTATGTCGGTGGGTGCCGAAGGCAGCTTCTTGTTCTCACATACCTTACTGACCTTAGCTGCGATCATGCAGGCACGTTTCTCTGCGCCAAGTACTTCATCCCACTACTCGTCAGTACCGAAGATGGCGCAAAAGCCATAATCGCAGTCAACAGCGTGGCGACACTCATCACACGAGGCGTAATGGCTAGCCCAAGTTACTGTGTCTCGTAAGCAGGATGTCCTCACCCCGATACCCATAACTGACTTCCTCAAAGCAAGACAGCTCAATTCCGGCTCATGCAAATGATCCATGAGCAACACCACGCCACCGACGGCTTAGTCTGCTATACAATGCACCCTGGCGGTGTGGCTACCGAGTTGGCCCTCAGCACCGCACCCGAGTTCCTGCATGGCTACCTGACCGACAGTCCGGAGCTGTGCGGGGCCTTCTGCGTCTGGCTGACGAAGGATCGTGAGCATCACTGGCTGAGTGGCAGATTCAGCTCCGTGACATGGGATACGGAGCAGCTGGACGCGAAGAAGCAGTTAGTGGTCGAGAAGGACTTGCTGAAGTTGTCCCTGGGTGCGTGATGGGGCCAGAGCTGCGTGCCAAAATGGGCTCAGAGCTGGACGATGAAGAGACCTAGCAGTAGTAGTGACGATGATCTGATCTGCATGGACAAGCAGTACTTGGGTCCCAACGGATCACCAGTACTCACCGCGCGCTTCAGGAGAGCCCAAGTCAGGTCGTCCATCCGCAGCACTAGTCATATGCACTACCGAGTGCAGGCGGCTGTCGCCAAAGAGGGGCGCGCGCCGCCTGAAACGAAGTTGCCTCTCGAGCAGCCTGCTCTTTCATTTCTTTCTGCTTCTTCATTTGCACCAAGTTCCCTTTAAGGCCACGCAGATAGCGCTTCGCTTCGTTGACGATGTGTTGAGGTTCTGACGAGTAACGAAGTGCTTCCAACATTGCGCGGACCTGCTTTTTGTCAGCATCGTCACGGATTACGTCCATGAACGTTGAGTGGTGTCTACCTGTGTCTCGCTCTGGATATGCGGGCACACCCTCGAATTTCCGAAGTGGGCAATGCCGCAGAGGTTGCAGTGCTCGACGCCGGCGAGCTTCAGCGGACAGCTGCCCGCCACGTGGTATGTCTTGCAGGCCAAGCACTCAAGCCCGTTCTCGATCTGAACGCCAGGCCTGCCATTGTAATGTACGAAGGGATGCGAGGCTGTGTCGGCTGGTGTTGGGTCGACGGTGAAATGAGGCTGAGGGATCGTGACGCGGCGGAAGGGCGGGAGGCCTGCTTGGTAGGAGAAGGACTTGTAAGCAAATGGGATCGTGTTTCTAATCATCGTCTGCAGGCTCCGAGATGATGGTCTCGAGACGGAAAGGCACCCGCTTGGCCTGCTGCGGTTGAGGAGCAGGCTCAGGCGAGTGGCCGTCGCCAGTCAGATCAATGACCGACGTGCTCTTCGACTGCGGCCCTTTGCCAGAGGAGGTGTTGGACTTCCCCAGCTCAACGTCCGCGCCCTTCTTCCCGGGCTTGACCTTCGCGGGAGTCCCGGAAGCAGCCTTTGGCGCGCCTGCATCATTGCGTGGTGTAGATGCGGCAGTCTTCTTACCTACCGCCACCCCATGAGACTTCTTCACTTGCTCAGAAGAAGCCTTCGGTGTGGTCTTGGCCTTCGCACTGCCTCTCGGAGTCTTCGGCACCTTGGCAGCCGGCGTAGATGGGGGCTTGCTGGGCTTCTTCGGGGTAGACGTGGACTTACCGTCTTTCTTGGTACCTGCTTTGAGTTTAGCACCTTCGGCCACCACCTTGGTGTCCTCGTTATCCAGGAGCTCGTCCTCACCTTCGGCGCCATCCGGCTCGTCGTCGCCTTCTGGCCGTGTCAGCAAATGATCATGCCCTGCATGGCTTCGCTCAACTTACCGCTGTCATCGGCCTGGAAATCCGTGTCACTTTCATCTCCGTTCTTGACTCTCTTCTTCTTCACAGCGACTGGGGTCGTTTCGGTGCCCTCCGGCAGCCCTGACACATCACCATAATCAACGGCGCCTCGCGCTCGCCGCCCTCTCCCAAATGCTTCGGCCTTGGCAGTCGCTTCATCAGCAGCAATACGCTCGCGCTCCTTGAGGATATTGGCCCATACGCCAGGGTCCGGCGCCAGCGTCACCGCAACCAAGCTCTCCCCTTCACCGTCCCCACCAAGCATGTCGTCCTGCAACACTCCAGAGTCGTTGGCCCACACGCGTGCATACGAGAACTGCGCCTCGGCGCTCTTGTCCTCTCCTGCCTGGGTGTTCTCCATATGGCTGCGATCTAGCAGCCGCTCCACACCGCCCCCGTCGTATACGATATCATCCTCCCCGTCATCATTGAAGATCTCGTGCGCGCCATGCCGCAAGACCGACACCAGATCGTTCTCGTCCGCGTCATCGACATCCATGTTCTGGATCAGCACGTGCTCGAGCGCCAATTTCTTTCTGCCCATCTGCATGATGCGCTCCTCGGCCGACGCGCGTGTGACGAGCTGGAAACACAACACCTTCTTCGTCTGTCCGATGCGGTGCGCGCGACTCAGCGCTTGGATATCCTGATGCGGATTGAAGTCCGGGTCAAGGATGATGACCGTGTCCGCGCTCGCCAGATTGATGCCGACTCCACCAGCGCGGGTGCTGAGCAAAAACGCAAAGAGCGGGCTGTCCGGCGCATTGAACTCATCGATCCGCTTTTGCTTCAGCAATGTCGAGACCGAGCCGTCCAGCCGTTGGTACGGCATGCTCATACCGTCCATGAAGTCCTCGATGATATCCAGCTGGTCCAGGAACTGGCTGAAGATAAGCACACGATGGCCCCTCTCCTTCAGCTTCGGTAGCAGCAGCTCAAGCAATTTCAGCTTGCTCGAGGCGTCGACCAAATTCCGGTGAGAGGCCGACACACTGACATCCCGCTCCTCGATGCCCTTGCTGTAGACGAAAGGATGACACAGGCACTTCCGCAGTTGCATGAGAATATTACTCAGGCTTCCACGCTCGCCTGGCTTCAACGGCCCACCTGTGCTGAAGATCGCACGCATGAGTTCCGGGTTCTTCGCCAGGATCGTGCGGTACAACTTCTTCTGCACAATCGTCATGCTGACCGGCACGATGATCTGAGCCATAGGTGGCAAGAAAGTCAGGACCTGCGCCTTTGTCCTCCGCAAGAAGAAAGGTCGGATCAGATCGTGCAGGTCCTGGAGCTTCTCCCTAGTCAGGCCTTCAAGGGAGAAGCGCTCTTCGAGCTCCGTGGGATTATAGCTGTCGTCCAAGAAGTGCAGTAGATTGAAGAGCTCGCGCTGATTGTTCTGCAGAGGAGTGCCGGTGAGCAGGATGCGGAACGGTGCCTTGAGGGCATCGAGAGCGGAGTATAGCACTGTTTTCTCGTTCTTGAGGCGTTGGCCCTCGTCGACAATCAGACCCTGCCATGGCACGGAGCGGAAGAATTTCCGGCAGTTCTCGTCTGCCGCGGCGTCGTAGGACGTGACGACGATATGGCACCGGAGGTCTTTGGATCCCTCTGGGAACAGCTCGTATCGGTATGCCAGGTCCCTGCTCTCCTTGCTGCCATAGTATGCCACGACCCTCAGACTGGGTGCCCACCTCTTGATCTCTCTCCTCCAATTCGGGCACGTCGAGTTCGGCACCACAACCAAGAAGGGGAAACAGCTATGATCCTGCACCAGCGTCGCAAGAAAGCCGATGATCTGGATCGTCTTGCCTAGCCCCATCTCGTCGGCCAAGATGGCGTTCTTCTGCGTGTACCACTTGTAGTACAGCCAATTCAGCCCTTCAATCTGGTACTTCATCAGCTCGCCACCCTCAAGATTGCCGGGCTGCGCTTTTTTCTCCAGCTTGCTGAAGTCCTGTCCCCTCTTGCCTTCTTTGCCGCGCACGCTGTCCAGCATCCTCTTCATCTTGGAAGCCGAGGGCGGGCGGACGTAGCGGCCAGCGACCCAGTCGTTGTACGCCATCACGAAATCGCTCCATCGATCTCCGTCCTCTGGCGCGGGCGGAGCCTCCCATACTGCATCTTCGTAGCCAAGCCCGCGGTACTTGATCAAGGCCTTGTCGACTTCGCGGATCCGCGCCTTGTCCATCTCCTCGGCGCGGATGTCCACGATGGACGTGAACTTGATGTCGAGAACGATGTCCGTGCGCAGATAGTCTTCCGGAATGGCGTCCTCGGTCTGCATCTTGGGATGCACGGCCTCCTCTCTCTTCCCAAATGCCTTACGCATCATATGCGACGTCGTGCCCCACACCCACGGCCCGGGTAGCCACGCGGCGCGAAGTACGACATCCCGTCCCAGCGCACCAGGTACACCTTCTCATCCTCCTCGATCTGCTCGAAGGCGAGGGCGGGGTCATACCGATCCTCGTCGACGGGCTTCCACGCCACGATACCGGCGACCTTAGCTGGCGCGTTGACGCAGTCTTTGCACTTGAAGTCGCGGGAGTACTCGCGGAAGCGCTGCTCGACGTCCACCTCGCTATCGACCATCATCTCCATGCCGTGCAGATCAGAGCGGGAGGGCAGGTGCTCGAAGTGCCAACCTCTCCAGCAGCCGAGGCAGCGGAAGAGCACATTGTTCGCGTTGTTCACTCTGCTCTCGTGAACGTCGTAGTTTGGATCAGTGCCTTCGTTCTCGTCGCGCTCTCTCTGCTCCTGCAATGGCGTCTTCCTCGGCCGGAAAGGCTTGCAAGCACTGCCGTGCTCATGGCATTCAGCGCACTTGCCCTGATCCGGAGCGGCAGGGTCCCTTTGCCGGGGAAATGCGACGCACCGCCGACATTGCAGGACGAAGTCGTCTTCGCCGATTTTCGTGACCAGATGCTCTCTGTTGCCGCGGTGGCCCAGGCAGGACTTGTGATATGTGAGCGTGCAGCCCTGGCAGTAGATGAGCGCGGCGAAATTGTATCCCTCGCCGCAGACCTCGCACTCCTGCGTGTGGCGCATGCGGAACTCGTCGTTGCGCGGTAGTGGTTGAAAGGCTTCGCGCGCGCCGGATGCTTTGAGCGGCTTCGCGGCGACCTTGACGGCCTCGCCATCCGAGCTTGAGCGGCGGTAGATGTCGCCTTCGCCGACCTCCTGCATGCCGCCTTGATGGCGGGTGGCGCGGCCAGATTGACGGTCACCTTGGCGCTGGCGCTTGTTATCGTGGCCATTTGTCTCGTTCCTGCGTGGTCGGCCGCGTGGCTTGGAGCCGGGGAGGTCGGACCGGAGAAAGATGAGCCCATCACTGTCGGACTGTTCACTCTCGTCGAGCTCCACAGCGTCTGATTGACGGCGGCCAGATCTGCGCAGAGATCGGCCCGCAGTGGCGGTGGGTCCACGCTTGCTGCGACGCGACCCGCGGCGGCGAGTACGACGATCACTGTCGGAGTCATCTGCACCCGCCACATCATCGTCCTCGTCGTCTTCCGGCTCGTCTTCGTACTCGTTGTGGACTTGCTTGCGCTTCCGGCCGGGGCCGCGCTTCTGGTTGGCCAGCTCGTCTTGCGACTGCTCTTCATCCGAGACTTGCACATTATCGACGGTGCTGACCATGCCGTCTCGCTGCGCCGACTTGCGAGACGGTCTGGTAGAAGACATGTTTGTCCGCCTGCTCTGCAATCTTTTCGGCGGTGGCTGACGCTCCGGTGATGCTGATGGAGACGGCGACTTGTTATTGAAGTCCTCAAGTGCTTGCGCTCCGTTGTCGTACGCTATCAGCTGGTCAAACGGGACCTGGAAGAGAATGCGTCAGTTTGTGAGGGTGTCACTTGTGAGATTTGTGTGGGAGGAGCGAAGTCTGTATACTGGGTGAGAGAGCGTGGCGTGACGCCTGTGAATGCGACTTGAGGCTGGAGAGTGAAATCCGTTGCACGAGATATTGACAGTGAAATGAGTGCCGTCCAAGGTCAGGAGCCAACAGAGTGAGCATCAAGATGCGCAAACGTGGTCGCGGGAGATCCAACAACGGCATACCACTCGCAAGTCAAAGGATTGCTAGGCGAGCGTCTTGCGGACATTTTTGACAACCTACCTCCTCAACGCGCCAGTCCTCGAACTCCACGCGATACACGACGGCATCATTCGCGTCGTCGGCCTCCGACTCAGCCAACACGCGCCGTACGACATCCTCGCCCGCCGTGAGATCCACGACCTCTTCACTCACGTCGCGCGCCACTCGTGGCAGTACCGGGACAATGACAGCCTCCACCTCACTGCTGTCTCTACGAGCAGACGTCGCCGTTCGAGATACCGAAGCGGGCCGATTGATGGCCGCGAATGACGGTGGTCCTGGTGATACGGATGCGGTGTTCAGCTTTCGCTTCTTGTTGGAGTGGAACGCAGCCAAGGCAGATGTCGCAAGCCCGTCCTCCGAGCCATCCTCGGCGGTCTCCAGCATCGGCGCGAGGGGCACGGGTGCTTGAACGCGTGGTGGTGCCTTCGCGCCGGACTGGAACGTTGCTAGGTCAATGTCGTTGTCCGAGTCATCGCTATCGCCTCGCGCCTGGAAATGGAAGGCCATGATTGCGATTCACGCGCGACCAATGGCGAAGACGCAGAGGCGTGATGTACATGGCATCGAGTAGGAGCTGCTGGCGACAGGACGCGCTGTTGTGGCCCGGTAGTTCTTCGGCCGATCTGCTTCCCCGAGCTCCGCAGATTGAGGCTCTCCTAAACTTTCGCTGGATGGTCGATGGATAATAAACATTTAGTCATGACGTTCTCGCGGCTGCAGCGGAGCGTCTATCTGGATCTGTACAGTCTGTCGAGGCGGAGGAACACACAGCAACCATGTTATTGTCGTGCTGTGTCAACGACGTCGGCGATCAACCGTGGGCTGAAGGCCTCCGGGGGCAGCTCATATGCGAGACGAGACAGTGGGCGAGATGACCGAGGAGAACGGCCAAGCAGGCCTTATGGCGAGCGTACTACCTTCCGGGACCGGCGGAGTGATGAGCGAACCTCAGAGCCTCGGCGATCACCACCGGGCGGTTTCAGTCAACGATCCTCTTTCGATCGCGTTCGCAAACCCAACCCCTACGGCGTGGGCAGCGCGCCGAGAGAACGGCAGTCTGATGAGGCACGCCCATCGGATACACGCAATCGTGTGAGTCGGACGAACGATCGGGAGTCAAGATCGGGATTCGGCCGAGACAACCGCGCAAGCACTGGGTCATTCAAGCCGGCAGGTGCTGGTTTCGGAGGGCGACCATACGGTGGCGAGAACGCCGGCAGAGACCGTAGAGGGGCCGGATCAGGAGATGCGCGGCGGATTACCCGCTTCGAGCCCTCGTCTGCTTCTGAGGAGAGTGCAGGCAATGGACGGGACAGGTCGACGTTCGGTCGCCAACGAAGCTTCGCTCGAGAAGGCGCTGGTGGCGGTCGCGAGCGGACTGCTTTTGCCAGGCGGCCAGAACGTCGCGAGGACGCGTTTGACGTGGCCGAGAAACCAGACAGCGGCTATGTGCGGCGCCGTACGCCCACATCCCCACGGCCTTCAGCTGGTCCATCTACCACCGGTGAAAGGAGCGGCCGCTTCGACAAGGGTGAAAGTGAAGGTCGCTCGTTTGCCAGTGCCGAACGGACGCAGACACCACCGCCGAGATCTTCGGCCGCCGAGCCACCACGCAAACCATTGCAGGTTGACCCCGAGACCGCGCAGCAGATCGACGAAGCCTTCGGCGTGGTCCGCCATATCTCCGAAGTCGTCTCCGAGATCCAGGGCGCGGAGAGCAGAGGTCCTGTACCCGCTGAAACCATCGCCGAAGCCAGAGAGAAGATTGCCGAACTCAACTCTCGCGTCCCCGAGCGCACACTGCTTGGTGAGCGTGGTTCGCTGAAGCGCGAAGCAGTGTACTATGTCCGCCGCACGATGGAGAAGCGAGGACTGTATGTGAACGGCACGGGAGAACGGGCGGATCGGGGTGAAGTGGGGAAGACGGTGATGGCTGAGAAGGCCGGGCACGAGTTTGCGCTTGTGATGAAGGGAGAGCGGGTAGACGATGCTATCGTGACGAGGGCTGCGGGTGGCAAGGCATGGAGAGGTGATGGTGCAGGTGGGCGTCGGGAGGGAGCGGCAGTCTCGCAACGCGCCACAAAGGAGGTCGAGAATATGGATGCAGAAGTATCATCTGACGACCCACTGACGGCTGATCTGCGTCGCATGCGCAAGCTGCTCGGGGACGTCCGTGAAGCTGGAGAGACTGGGCAAGAAGCTTCGCGGAGTGGGCCGAGTGGTACGGAGGAGAAAGTAAAGGAGATCCGCAGTCTACTTGCCAAGCTCGGCTACTTCGACAAAGTGGACGAGACCACATTGCAACGTACCAAGGACATGTTGAAGAAAGGCAGGGGGTTCCGCGCCGTTAGGAACGATAGCGGGGATGGGCAGGTAGACAGCGTTGTCTTCTGGACTCGGGGCCAAAAGGATGAGTTCAGGTTGGTTGTGGGTGCAGACGAGACGGCGGAGCAGGGTGGCAGGGGACAGACTCTCACACCCGCTGCTCGCCCTTCGACGTCGCCCGCACCACGGACTGCTGCTGTGGATGCCGTTCCAAAGCGCACGACCAAGCAAGACAGAGTCGCAGCTTCGCCTCCCGCACCACAGGCCGCGGATGAAGCGGATGACGACTCGCCTGTTTCGATACCGTACACCACAGCAGCCAGCTCCTTCCTCTACGGCACCAACGTCGTGCTCGCCGCTCTACGCGCCCAGCGACGCAAGCTCTACCGTCTGCACCTGCACCCGCGCATCTTCAGCCGCGAGTCCGCGGGCCGTGACATCGTCGCTCTGGCCGAAGAAGCCGGTATACCCATCGCGCGCAACGCTGACATCAAGCTGCTGGACCGGATGTCGGAGGACCGTCCGCACAACGGGGTCGTGCTCGAGGCGTCCCGATTGCCTGCTCCACCTGTCCTCTCCCTGGGCAGTCACAACACCCAGGACGCTAACGGCATCCCCTTGTTGCTTGACCGACAGGATCAAGAGGACGCCGCGGTCAACGGGACGCCCACCACTATCCCGTCTACAGCCGCGGCCACGACTCGACACCCTTTCGTCATCCTCCTCGACGGCATCGTCGACCCGGGAAACCTCGGCGCCATCCTCCGCAGCGCGCACTTCTACGGCGTGGACGCTGTCGCCGTCGCGATAGGAACCTGCTGCTCGCTGACCTCAGCTGTGCTTGCCAAGGCGTCGAGCGGAGCTTGTGAAGCCGTGCCTCTGCTCGCCATCCCGAAGCCAAGCGCGTTCGTCACGGAGTCCTGGAAGGCGGGCTGGAAAATATATGCCGCTGTTGCACCTGTTGCGGACGGCAGCCGCGACGCCGAGAAGCAAGCTACCACCGCGAGTGTAGCCGTACACGGGCCGCTGCGAACAGAGCCGGTGGTATTGATGCTGGGTGCGGAGGGAGAAGGCTTGAGGTTCAATCTCGTCCGGCAGGCGGATCATCTGCTCAGTATTGAGTCTGCGCGACAGGGTGATGTCGGGGCCGACGTGGGCGTCGATAGCCTGAACGTCAGTGTCGCCGCGGGTGTGTTGATGGAGGCATTTCTGCGCAGAGCGTCGGGTGAAGTCGCTGGTGCACGTACGACGGGTGTCCAGGAGAACAATGGTGGAGAAGCTGCTGGCGCTGGCGCCAGCAATATCGGAGACGGTGATGCCGTCGGTACTTTGGGCTTCTGAACTCGAGTTACGCCCCGAGCGACGGAGAGTGGGAGGCGATCTAGTGTGATGCGTTCTGAGGAGCATACATGTCCGAGAGGGAGAGCTGTATATTACTGTACGATAGCTAGGTGGGTGTATTATATAGACCCGACTCCTCTCTACGTCTAGTCTGGGAAATGCGGCAAGTCGACGTATGTTCTGCTGGACACCCAGTCCGCCGGATTGGGTAGATTCTTGACATAGGCAAGCTGGATGTGAAGATGCGGGATTGGCGATCGCTTCATGTGAAAATTCATGTTGTGAAGATCTGAGGGCCCATATGATAGAACTATAACGTCCGACGGCCATATCTCAGGCCCTACAACTTGGTCATCATTCAGACAGACATCGACTTCAGCCACTCACTTTTCCAGGATGGCCGGTAGTGATGGCACACAGGCGGATGCGCAGCTACCGAGACCGGTGTCGGTGCTCTTCGTCTGTCTCGGCAAGTGAGTAGTGAAGCAGGACAGCCTGACCAGCATCGCAGCCGTTGACACACAGCAGCATCTGCCGGAGTCCAATGGCCGAGGGCGCCTACCGTAATCTCACGCACTTCGGCACGGCTGAGCAGCACCTTCTGATCGCGAAGATCGATTCGTGCGGCACGGGAGCGTACCATGCGGGAGATGCATCAGACTCGCGGACCATGTCTGTATTGAGGGACAACGGCATCACGGGCTACCGCCACAAGGCGCGGAAGGTCACCACTGAGGACTTCAAGCAGTACGACTTCGTCTTGGGGATGGATGACGAGAATGTGGCCGATCTCAAGGACCTGGTCAAGCGGGCGGCGAGGAAAGGCTCACTGACGGGTGAGGAGTCGAAGAAGGTGTTCTTGTACGGTGCTTTTGGTGGGCAGGGTGTGGGCGAGGAGATCGGTGATCCTTACTATGGCGGAAGAGACGGGTTCACGCTTGCGTACGAGCAGGTCACGAGGTTTGGGGCGGGACTGCTCAAGCATATCGAGGTGACTGCGGCGAAAGAGCTCGGGAGCAGTGTTCCCTGAGCACCCATAGCTGTGGAAAGGCCTTGGGCCTGTCCACGAAGTATGTCATCCGGAGGGCTGCCACCAACGGTGAGGGTGCCATCAAGGAGACTCTGCTTCCTGGCTCCGACACCATCGCCTTGACCTGCCAAGGAGGTACGCAATGCGCGCTCAGTGGAAGCTAGGAGATGAGAAGCGATCAGGCCAAGTCTCCATGTTCGCGTTCCAACCGGCGCGGCCATGCCACCTGCTGGTGCACTCCAAGCGAGGTGAGATACCTTCGCCGAGTTTGAGAGGCTGCAAGGTATCGAGTGCGCCGTAATACACGGTCTCGAGACGCGACGCATCTGCATACTAGGCCCGCGGCTGGCGAGGACAGGGCGATCGCTCTTGCCATGAAGGGTGATCTTACCACTGGACGTCTACGCCGACTTCACAACTCCTGAGAAAGGTGCTGCTCAGCGAGGATGTCGCGGAGGTGCTACGACTGAGTCATCGAACTGTGGTGGCTGACTGGATCGAGGCGCATACACAGTGAGCCAGTCGTCAGCGGAAGGCAGCTGCAAGCCGTTACGCAGGCTTCCTTCCAACATGGCACCACATCTCCGTCCTCACCCACATACCCGCTTGCTTGGCCTCTTCTTCCGCAGGACTCAACCAATCCCCAGCATCTGCAGAGCCATGAGGGCCACGCTGTGCCCGCTTCGCCAGCAGATCCGGCATCAGGAACCAGATTGTCCACAAGAAGTGCTCCCTCCACCCCGGATCCTCGTCCACAGCGAACAATTCGCTACGGACGTCATCGAGCCCGCTGTCGCACAGTTCCTGTGCCAGACGCGCCGTGGCGCCTGTGTCCAAGGGCAACAGGGAACTGCGATACCCTGCCAGCAATTCCGCGATGGCCATCGTCTTCATGAGGGCGCGAGACTGCACCAGGCGGACGCTATGCGGGTCCCAGTCGATCCACTGCAAGTACCCGCCTGGCTTCAGCAGTGCCACCGCATTCCGGACTGCCCGCGCCCACTCTGCGCCTGCGAGGCTCACGTGGAACAGCCTCACGGCTACAACGTCGAATTGGCTGGAAAACTCGGCGCCGTATCCGCCTTCGGCAGTACCATCGCAAGTGTGGAACCGCACTTTATCGCCAAAGTCATGCTTAAGCTCGGCAGGTGCCGGGAAGTACTTGCTCGAGATGTCGAAGCCGTCGCAGCGGGCCTGCGGGTACTGGGTGGCGATCTCGGTGAGCCAGATGCCGGTGCCGCAGGCAATGTCCGCCACTCTCATGGACGACGCTTGAGCACCATCGGCGGGTATCGAAGGGTGGATGTGGAAGCCGAAGGCGTCGATCAGGCACCTGTGCTGGGCATTGAGTCGGTTGGGTAGTCAGTAGGGGGACGTCGGTGGGCTGTCCAGGAGAGCAGCGTACCGAGCTGTCTCGGAGGTCTCTCTGTCTTTGGAATCTTCCGACGCCATGACTGACGTGGTGCTCTGAACGGATACCAGAGTGAGAAGTATGATGATAGACGCCTTCGACTCCTGCAATCGAAGGCCTTGTTTCGAATTCGCTTTCTGTAAGCAATCCTGCATGCAGCTAGTGGCGCATCACTTGCTCGCTTCAGGAATCTTTGATTCAGCGGCTGCGTGTCTCATGGCCGGCGGTCGACTGGCACGCTCAGCGTGGTCCGGTGGGGAAAGCTGAGTGTCCAGTGCGAGTTGAGCGGCGTGGCGGCGGTGGGTTGTATCACCGCCCGTGGACATGTAATGTCCCTATGGCAGGCATCCATACACGGTCTACAGCTTGTCCCCATGCACAACAGCACGCTTGAGCATGCCCTTCTTCCCACTCTGGAGACCGACTATGTGCAGCGCCACTTCCAGACCACCGGGTAAGGATTTGGTCACCTACCGTGGTTGCGGATGCCAGAGAAATGTCCGCCCCGTTATCAGAATAGTGCCAGCTGCAGTCACAGCACCACAAACCCGAAGTCACGAAATCAACGATGATGACACAGTCAGCTTCAAAAAGAGTACTTCTGATACCCCTACACCTCCTCGATGTGCTCATAGTCCCTCTTCCTATGCCCATCCCCATCCTCATCAAACCCCTCGAAAGCCTCGGGAGGAGCCAGACTGTCGCTCAACAGGATCCCGACATCGACATCGCTCACCGTAGCCTGGCC